>CAWUPM010000750.1:50000-65908 GCA_963924295.1 Dioctria rufipes | reverse complement strand
TCAGGACATATAAATTTATTAGGAAAAGTATAAATCTTTTGAGATTTTTATATGCATCACATGAAAAATTTTTGATTAGGCACTATCTATTTATAGACAATACATAAACGATCCTATTCATATTATTTTACTGGAAATCGATTTTGCAAAAAATTGCGGGAAAAAAATTTCTATAAAATTATTTTCCAATTTTTGTATGGGGCACATGAAGTTATTAGGAAAGGCATAAATGCTTTTAGATGTTTATATGAGACATATAAAAAAAATTTTGATTTGACACTATCTATTTTCAGACACTACATAACGATCCTATTGATATTCTTTTACTGGAAATCGATTTGCAAAAAATTGCAAACAAAAAATTTCTATAAAATTATTTCTCAATTATTTGTATGGGACACAGGAAGTTATTAGGAAAGGCATAAATCTTTTAGATTTTTATATGGAACACATGAAAAATTTTTGATTGCCACTATCTATTTTCAGACACTATATAACGATCCTATTCATATGCTTTTACTGGAAATCGATTTTGCAAAAAAAATTGAGAAAAAACTTTTCTATAAAATATTATCCAATTTTTGTATGGGACATATGAAGTTATTAGGAAAGGTATAAATCGTTTTGATTTTTATATGGGACACATGAAAATTATTTGATTTAGCACTATCTATTTTCAGACACTACATAACAATGATATTCATATGCTTTTACTGGAAATCGATTTTGCAAAAAATTGTGAAAAAACTTTTCTATAAAATATTATCCAATTTTTGTATGGGACATATGAAGTTATTAGGAAAGGTATAAATCGTTTTTGATTTTTATATGGGACACATGAAAATTATTTGATTTAGCACTATCTATTTTCAGACAATACATAACGATGCTATACATATTCTTTTACTGGTAATCGATTTTGCAAAAAATTGCGAAAAAAATTTCTATAAAAGTATTTCCCAATTTTTGTATGGGACACATAGTTTTATTAGGAAAGGAATAATTTTTTTTTTATTTTTATATGGGACATATGAAAACTTTTTGATTTAGCACTATCTATTTTCAGACACTACATAACGATGTTATTCATATGCTTTTACTAGTAATCGATTTTGCAAAAAATTGCCACAAAAAATTTCTATAAAAGTATTTCCAGTTTTTGTATGGGACACATGGAGTTATTAGGAAAGGCATAAATTTTTTTGATTTTTATATGGGACACATGAACATTTTTTTGTTTTTGCACTGCCCATTTTCAGACACTATATAACGATCTTATTCATATGCTTTTACTGGAAATCGATTTTGCAAAAAATTGTGAAAAAACTTTTCTATAAAATATTATCCAATTTTTGTATGGGACATATGAAGTTATTAGGAAAGGTATAAATCGTTTTTGATTTTTATATGGGACACATGAAAATTATTTGATTTAGCACCATCTATTTTCAGACACTACATAATGAAGCTATTCATATTCTTTTACTGGTAATCGATTTTGCAAAAAATTGCGAAAAAAAATTTCTATAAAAGTATTTCCCAATTTTTGTATGGGACACATGAAGTTATTAGGAAAGGCATAAATCTTTTAGATTTTTATATGGAACACATGAAAAATTTTTGATTTGCCACTATCTATTTTCAGACACTATATAACGATCCTATTCATATGCTTTTACTGGAAATCGATTTTGCAAAAAAATTGAGAAAAAACTTTTCTATAAAATATTATCCAATTTTTGTATGGGACATATGAAGTTATTAGGAAAGGTATAAATCGTTTTTGATTTTTATATGGGACACATGAAAATTATTTGATTTAGCACTATCTATTTTCAGACACTACATAACAATGATATTCATATTCTTTTACTGGTAATCGATTTTGCAAAAAATTGCCAAAAAAAATTTCTATAAAAGTATTTCCCAATTTTTGTATGGGACACATGGAGTTATTAGGAAAGGCATAATTTTTTTTGATTTTTATATGGGACACATGAAAATTATTTGATTTAGCACTATCTATTTTCAGACAATACATAACGATGCTATACATATTCTTTTACTGGTAATCGATTTTGCAAAAAATTGCGAAAAAAATTTCTATAAAAGTATTTCCCAATTTTTGTATGGGACACATAGTTTTATTAGGAAAGGAATAATTTTTTTTTTATTTTTATATGGGACATATGAAAACTTTTTGATTTAGCACTATCTATTTCAGACACTACATAACGATGTTATTCATATGCTTTTACTAGTAATCGATTTTGCAAAAAATTGCCACAAAAAATTTCTATAAAAGTATTTCCAGTTTTTGTATGGGACACATGAAGTTATTAGGAAAGGCATAAATCTATTTAGATTTTTATATGGAACACATGAAAAATTTTTGATTTGCCACTATCTATTTTCAGACACTATATAAGGATCCTATTCATATTCTTTTACTGGTAATCGATTTTGCAAAAAATTGCGAAAAAAATTTCTATAAAAGTATTTCCCAATTTTTGTATGGGACACATAGTTTTATTAGGAAAGGAATAATTTTTTTTTTTATTTTTATATGGGACATATGAAAACTTTTTGATTTAGCACTATCTATTTTCAGACACTACATAACGATGTTATTCATATGCTTTTACTAGTAATCGATTTTGCAAAAAATTGCCACAAAAAATTTCTATAAAAGTATTTCCAGTTTTTGTATGGGACACATGAAGTTATTAGGAAAGGCATAAAATCTATTTAGATTTTTATATGGAACACGTGAAAAATTTTTGATTTGCCACTATCTATTTTCAGACACTATATAAGGATCCTATTCATATGCTTTTACTGGAAGTCGATTTTGCAAAAAATTGCGAAAAAAAATTTCTATAAAAGTATTTCCCAATTTTTGTATGGGACACATGAAGTTATTAGGAAAGGCATAAATCTATTTAGATTTTTATATGGAACACATGAAAAATTTTTGATTTGCCACTATCTATTTCAGACACTATATAAGGATCCTATTCATATTCTTTTACTGGTAATCGATTTTGCAAAAAATTGCGAAAAAAAATTTCTATAAAAGTATTTCCCAATTTTTGTATGGGACACATAGTTTTATTAGGAAAGGAATAATTTTTTTTTTATTTTTATATGGGACACATGAAAATTATTTTATTTAGCACCATCTATTTTCAGACACTACATAACAATGATATTCATATTCTTTTACTGGTAATCGATTTTGCAAAAAATTGCCAAAAAAAATTTCTATAAAAGTATTTCCCAATTTTTGTATGGACACATGGAGTTATTAGGAAAGGCATAAATTTTTTTGATTTTTATATGGGACACATGAAAATTATTTGATTTAGCACTATCTATTTTCAGACACTACATAACGATGCTATTCATATTCTTTTACTGGTAATCGATTTTGCAAAAAATTGCGAAAAAAAATTTCTATAAAAGTATTTCCCAATTTTTGTATGGGACACATGAAGTTATTAGGAAAGGCATAAATCTATTTAGATTTTTATATGGAACACGTGAAAAATTTTTGATTTGCCACTATCTAGTTTCAGACACTATATAAGGATCCTATTCATATGCTTTTACTGGAAATCGATTTTGCAAAAAATTGCGAAAAAAAATTTCTATAAAAGTATTTCCCAATTTTTGTATGGGACACATGAAGTTATTAGGAAAGGCATAAATCTATTTAGATTTTTATATGGAACACATGAAAAATTTTTTATTTGCCACTATCTATTTTCCGACACTATATAAGGATCCTATTCATATTCTTTTACTGGTAATCGATTTTGCAAAAAATTGCCAAAAAAAATTTCTATAAAAGTATTTCCCAATTTTTGTATGGAACACATGAAGTTATTAGGAAAGGCATAAATCTTTTTAGATTTTTATATGGGACACATGAAAATTATTTTGTTTTTGCACTACCCATTTTCGAACGATCCTATTCATATGCTTTTCCTGGAAATCGATTTTGCAAAAAAATTGCGAAAAAACTTTTCTATAAAATTATTACCCAATTTTTGTATGGGACATATGAAGTTATTAGGAAAGGCATAAAACTTTTGAGATTTTTATAAGATATACATGAAAAATTTTTGATTTGCCGCTATCTATTTTCAGACATTACTAACGATCCTATTCATATGCTTTTACTGGAAAGCGATTATGCAAAAAATTGCGAACAAAAAATATTTATAAAATTACTTCCCAATTTTTGTATGGGACACATAAACTTATTAGGAAATGCATAAATCTTTTTTCATTTTTATATGGGATACATGAAATTTTTTTGATTTAGCACTATCTATTTTCGGACACTATATAACGATCATATTCATATGCTTTTACTGGAAATCGATTTTGCAAAATATTGCGAACAAAAAATTTCTATAAAATTATTTCCCAATTTTTGTATGGGACACATGAAGTTATTAGGAAAGGCATAAATCTTTTTTGATTTTTATATGGAACACATGAAAAATATTTGATTTGGCACTATCTATTTTCAGATACTACATAACGTTGCTTTTGCTGGAAATCGATTTTACAAACAATTGCGAAAAAAAAATTTCTATAAAATATTTTCCCAATTTTTGTATGGGACATATGAAGTTATTAGGAAAGGTATAAATCTTTTTTGATTTTTATATGGAACACATGAAAAATATTTGATTTGGCACTATTTATTTTCAGATACTACATAACGATCCTATTCATGTGCTTTTGCTGGAAATCGATTTTACAAACAATTGCGAAAAAAAATTTCTATAAAATTTTTTCCCAATTTTTGTATGGGACATATGAAGTTATTAGGAAAGGTATAAATCTTTTTTGATTTTTATATGGAACACATGAAAAATATTTGATTTGGCACTATCTATTTTCAGATACTACATAACGATCCTATTCATGTGCTTTTGCTGGAAATCGATTTTACAAACAATTGCGAAAAAAAAATTCTATAAAATTTTTTCCCAATTTTTGTATGGGACACATAAAACTTTGTTATAAGGAATAGTATAAAGTGTCTCATGCTAATGTACGGGACATATTGATTGCGATATGATTTGGGTATAAATTTTATATCAATAAAATATAAAAATTTCTTATAAGGAAAAGTATAAAGGGTGTCATTGCAAATGTATGGGACATAGTGCTTGGGATATAGTTTTGGTATAAGTTATATGCCAAGAAAAAAAGTGCTCTACCCTTCCACTGGTCGGGTTGCAGAACACCTATAGGGGGTAGTGGTTGTCTGAGCGATGCCAACTCAGACACCAGATATGATTTTATAAGACTTCCTTATAAATCATAATTATTCATGTGCATCTACCCCTCGCATGGGTGCACGGCTTTATACTATGCTTATAAAAGTCGATGTACCTGTGCGCACATATGGCTTAACACGGGAGCCATAAAATAAGACCTTTTTGTTGAATTATAAATTAGCAAGGTCTTATAAGGAATAGTATAAAGTGTCTCATGCTAATGTATGGGACATATGATTTCGATATGATTTGAGTATAAATTTTATATCAATAAAATGTAAAAATGTCTTATAAGGAAAAGTATAAAGTGTCTCATGCTAATGTATGGGACACAGTGCTTGGGATATAGTTTTGGTATAAGTTATATGCCAAGAAAAAAAGTGCTTTACCCTTCCACTGGTCGGGTTGCAGAACACCTATAGGGGGTAGTGGTTGTCTGAGCGATGCCAACTCAGACACCAGATATGATTTTATAAGACTTCCTTATAAATCATAATTATTCATGTGCATCTACCCCTCGCATGGGTGCACGACTTTATACTATGCTTATAAAAGTCGATGTACCTGTGCGCACATATGGCTTAACACGGGAGCCATAAAATAAGACCTTTTTGTTGAATTATAAATTAGCAAGGTCTTATAAGGAATAGTATAAAGTGTCTCATGCTAATGTATGGGACATATGATTTCGATATGATTTGAGTATAAATTTTATATCAATAAAATGTAAAAATGTCTTATAAGGAAAAGTATAAAGTGTCTCATGCTAATGTATGGGACACAGTGCTTGGGATATAGTTTTGGTATAAGTTATATGCCAAGAAAAAAAGTGCTTTACCCTTCCACTGGTCGGGTTGCAGAACACCTATAGGGGGTAGTGGTTGTCTGAGCGATGCCAACTCAGACACCAGATATGATTTTATAAGACTTCCTTATAAATCATAATTATTCATGTGCATCTACCCCTCGCATGGGTGCACGACTTTATACTATGCTTATAAAAGTCGATGTACCTGTGCGCACATATGGCTTAACACGGGAGCCATAAAATAAGACCTTTTTGTTGAATTATAAATTAGCAAGGTCTTATAAGGAATAGTATAAAGTGTCTCATGCTAATGTATGGGACATATGATTTCGATATGATTTGAGTATAAATTTTATATCAATAAAATGTAAAAATGTCTTATAAGGAAAAGTATAAAGTGTCTCATGCTAATGTATGGGACACAGTGCTTGGGATATAGTTTTGGTATAAGTTATATGCCAAGAAAAAAAGTGCTTTACCCTTCCACTGGTCGGGTTGCAGAACACCTATAGGGGGTAGTGGTTGTCTGAGCGATGCCAACTCAGACACGAGATATGATTTTATAAGACTTCCTTATAAATCATAATTATTCATGTGCATCTACCCCTCGCATGGGTGCACGACTTTATACTATGCTTATAAAAGTCGATGTACCTGTGCGCACATATGGCTTAACACGGGAGCCATAAAATAAGACCTTTTTGTTGAATTATAAATTAGCAAGGTCTTATAAGGAATAGTATAAAGTGTCTCATGCTAATGTATGGGACATATGATTTCGATATGATTTGAGTATAAATTTTATATCAATAAAATGTAAAAATGTCTTATAAGGAAAAGTATAAAGTGTCTCATGCTAATGTATGGGACACAGTGCTTGGGATATAGTTTTGGTATAAGTTATATGCCAAGAAAAAAAGTGCTTTACCCTTCCACTGGTCGGGTTGCAGAACACCTATAGGGGGTAGTGGTTGTCTGAGCGATGCCAACTCAGACACCAGATATGATTTTATAAGACTTCCTTATAAATCATAATTATTCATGTGCATCTACCCCTCGCATGGGTGCACGACTTTATACTATGCTTATAAAAGTCGATGTACCTGTGCGCACATATGGCTTAACACGGGAGCCATAAAATAAGACCTTTTTGTTGAATTATAAATTAGCAAGGTCTTATAAGGAATAGTATAAAGTGTCTCATGCTAATGTATGGGACATATGATTTCGATATGATTTGAGTATAAATTTTATATCAATAAAATGTAAAAATGTCTTATAAGGAAAAGTATAAAGTGTCTCATGCTAATGTATGGGACACAGTGCTTGGGATATAGTTTTGGTATAAGTTATATGCCAAGAAAAAAAGTGCTTTACCCTTCCACTGGTCGGGTTGCAGAACACCTATAGGGGGTAGTGGTTGTCTGAGCGATGCCAACTCAGACACCAGATATGATTTTATAAGACTTCCTTATAAATCATAATTATTCATGTGCATCTACCCCTCGCATGGGTGCACGACTTTATACTATGCTTATAAAAGTCGATGTACCTGTGCGCACATATGGCTTAACACGGGAGCCATAAAATAAGACCTTTTTGTTGAATTATAAATTAGCAAGGTCTTATAAGGAATAGTATAAAGTGTCTCATGCTAATGTATGGGACATATGATTTCGATATGATTTGAGTATAAATTTTATATCAATAAAATGTAAAAATGTCTTATAAGGAAAAGTATAAAGTGTCTCATGCTAATGTATGGGACACAGTGCTTGGGATATAGTTTTGGTATAAGTTATATGCCAAGAAAAAAAGTGCTTTACCCTTCCACTGGTCGGGTTGCAGAACACCTATAGGGGGTAGTGGTTGTCTGAGCGATGCCAACTCAGACACCAGATATGATTTTATAAGACTTCCTTATAAATCATAATTATTCATGTGCATCTACCCCTCGCATGGGTGCACGGCTTTATACTATGCTTATAAAAGTCGATGTACCTGTGCGCACATATGGCTTAACACGGGAGCCATAAAATAAGACCTTTTTGTTGAATTATAAATTAGCAAGGTCTTATAAGGAATAGTATAAAGTGTCTCATGCTAATGTATGGGACATATGATTTCGATATGATTTGAGTATAAATTTTATATCAATAAAATGTAAAAATGTCTTATAAGTAAAAGTATAAAGTGTCTCATGCTAATGTATGGGACATTGTGCTTGGGATATAGTTTTGGTATAAGTTATATGCCAAGAAAAAAAGCGCTTTACCCTTCCACTGGTCGGGTTGCAGAACACCTATAGGGGGTAGTGGTTGTCTGAGCGATGCCAACTCAGACACCAGTTATGATTTTATAAGACTTCCTTATAAATCATAATTATTCATGTGCATCTACCCCTCGCATGGGTGCACGGCTTTATACTATGCTTATAAAAGTCGATGTACCTGTGCGCACATATGGCTTAACACGGGAGCCATAAAATAAGACCTTTTTGTTGAATTATAAATTAGCAAGGTCTTATAAGGAATAGTATAAAGTGTCTCATGCTAATGTATGGGACATATGATTTCGATATGATTTGAGTATAAATTTTATATCAATAAAATGTAAAAATGTCTTATAAGGAAAAGTATAAAGTGTCTCATGCTAATGTATGGGACATTGTGCTTGGGATATAGTTTTGGTATAAGTTATATGCCAAGAAAAAAAGCGCTTTACCCTTCCACTGGTCGGGTTGCAGAACACCTATAGGGGGTAGTGGTTGTCTGAGCGATGCCAACTCAGACACCAGTTATGATTTTATAAGACTTCCTTATAAATCATAATTATTCATGTGCATCTACCCCTCGCATGGGTGCACGGCTTTATACTATGCTTATAAAAGTCGATGTACCTGTGCGCACATATGGCTTAACACGGGAGCCATAAAATAAGACCTTTTTGTTGAATTATAAGTTAGCAAGGTCTTATAAGGAATAGTATATATGTTTCTTAAATAGTTCATATATGCAGATATAAGAGAACGTATATTGATATTATGTTGTAAAAATGATGTATTTAAGAAATTTATAAGTGAATGCGATATTGTCTCATGCTTTAGCATGAGACATTGTTCGGTGAGATGGTTTTCTTCCAAGTCCCGTACCAAAAAAAAAAAAAAATTTACTCTTCCACACTTCAGTCTCCAGACGTACTATAGGGAGTAGTCGGTGTCTGGTGAAAAGATGGAAACCAACAAGACATGATTATATTATAAAGAAATCTTTATAAAATCATGTTTACTTTATGTGCATCTACCCCTGACATGAGTGAAGTAGTTTTATAACATGCTTATAAAAACTAATAGTAACCATGTGCACATTGAAATTCTATATCAGATATACTATATATTAAATTATATATATATCTCTGATCCAAGGGTGCATTATTCTTATAATTTTTGATTATAACGATTAGTAAGTACCCAGAGTGGATATTGTAGAATTTCTAACGAAAGTAGGTTGTGGAATATCAACGCCTTTGTGATATATACTAATACCAATGAAACTTTCTCATAAAAATGCTATTAACAAACTAATAAAATATTTGAAGTGAATGAAAGTAGGTTTGAGTGGATATTGTAGAATTTCTAACGAAAGTAGGTTGTGGAATATCAACGCCTTTGTGATATATACTAATACCAATGAAACTTTCTCATAAAAATGCTATTAACAAACTAATAAAATATTTGAAGTGAATGAAAGTAGGTTTGAGTAATATCAATGTAATGTTACCATACTATGATCTTTCTCATAAATAAAATATTATTAAGAAGAAGATGGTCATTGGATATGTTGATTTTGGCAACATTTTACTACGAGAATGACAAATATATAAATTTTTACTATTTTACCTAGTGCGACCATGATCAATGTTATAATACGATGATCTTAAAATGGTCAAAATTTGTCAGGGGTATCAAAGAAATTTATACTCTTGTCGCCTAAAAATGATATTAAATATCATGCAAAACTAATTTCGCTTTCAACAATAATAAGATTTGTTTTATTTAATAAAACAATCGTTAAATTTACAACATAAAAGAATTAAAAATTCTTTATCAAAAACAATATAAAAGCTTCGAAAAAAATGCTATTAATTTATATATACATATATATAGAAAAGATTTAAAAAAGTAATCAAAGTAATATATATATCTTTATGATATATATATCTTTATTATTTATAATCATTCTTATAAACATTATTCTGGTTGATCCTGCCAGTAGTTATATGCTTGTCTCAAAGATTAAGCCATGCATGTCTAAGTACAAACGAAATTAAAGTGAAACCGCAAAAGGCTCATTATATCAGTTATGGTTTATTAGATCGTAACAGTTACTTGGATAACTGTGGTAATTCTAGAGCTAATACATGCAATTATAAACACGGACCTCTGGGACGTGTGCTTTTATTAGGCTAAAACCAAGCGATACCTTTTATAGGGATCGTTACAATGGTTGAACTCTAGATAATTTGCCGATCGTATGGTCTTGTACCGACGACAGATCTTTCAAATGTCTTCCCTATCAACTATTGATGGTAGTATCTTGGACTACCATGGTTGCAACGGGTAACGGGGAATCAGGGTTCGATTCCGGAGAGGGAGCCTGAGAAACGGCTACCACATCTAAGGAAGGCAGCAGGCGCGTAAATTACCCACTCCCAGTACGGGGAGGTAGTGACGAAAAATAACAATACAGGACTCATATCCGAGGCCCTGTAATTGGAATGAGAACACTTTAAATCCTTTATCAAGGACCCATTAGAGGGAAAGTCTGGTGCCAGCAGCCGCGGTAATTCCAGCTCTAATAGCGTATATTAAAGTTGTTGCGGTTAAAACGTTCGTAGTTGAATTTGTGCTTCATACGGGTAGTACTACTATAATATTGGTGTGTACATTACCTTATGTTATGTGAGCGTATTACCGGTGGAGTTCTTATATATATTGATTCATATCACTTGGATTTAATATATATACCTCCTATTTATACCTGCTTCAGTGCTCTTTACCGAGTGTTGTTGTAGGCCGGTACAATTACTTTGAACAAATTAGAGTGCTTAAAGCAGGCTTCAAATGCCTGAATATTATGTGCATGGAATAATGGAATAAGACCTCTGTTCTACTTTCATTGGTTTTTAGATCAAGAGGTAATGATTAATAGAAGCAGTTGGGGGCATTAGTATTACGACGCGAGAGGTGAAATTCTTGGACCGTCGTAAGACTAACTTAAGCGAAAGCATTTGCCAAAGATGTTTTCATTAATCAAGAACGAAAGTTAGAGGCTCGAAGGCGATCAGATACCGCCCTAGTTCTAACCATAAACGATGCCAGCTAGCAATTGAGTGTAGCTACTATTATGGCTTTCTCAGTCGCTTCCCGGGAAACCAAAGCTTTTGGGCTCCGGGGGAAGTATGGTTGCAAAGCTGAAACTTAAAGGAATTGACGGAAGGGCACCACCAGGAGTGGAGCCTGCGGCTTAATTTGACTCAACACGGGAAAACTTACCAGGTCCGAACATAAATGAGTAAGACAGATTGATAGCTCTTTCTCGAATCTATGGCTGGTGGTGCATGGTCGTTCTTAGTTCGTGGAGTGATTTGTCAGGTTAATTCCGTTAACGAACGAGATTCAAATATATTAAATAGATGCATTCAGGATTATGATGCTGAAACTTTATATAGCCTTCTTATATGGCCTACATTAACATGTATAAGTATTTGAATGTGTTTATATAGGGTGGAGTCGTACCTGCTTGTTTGTCCCATTAATACGGATACTGGCTTCTTAAATGGACAAATTGCGTCTAGCAATATGAGATTGAGCAATAACAGGTCTGGAATGCCCTTAGATGTCCTGGGCTGCACGCGCGCTACAATGAAAGTATCAACGTGTATTTCCTAGACCGAGAGGTCCGGGTAAACCGCTGAATCACTTTCATGCTTGGGATTGTGCACTGAAACTGTTCACATGAACCTGGAATTCCTAGTAAGTGTGAATCATAAATTCATATTGATTAGGTCCCTGCCCTTTGTACACACCGCCCGTCGCTACTACCGATTGAATTTTTTAATGAGGTCTCCGGACGTGATCGCTGTGACGCCTTTATGGGTGTTACGGTTGCTTTTCGCGGAAGTTGACCAAATTTGAGTATTTAGAGGAAGTAAAAGTCGTAACAAAGTTTCCGTAGGTGAACCTGCGGAAGGATCATTAATGTTATAACATTTAACAAATATTTCTCCACTCTTCCAAACGTTACTGTTGGTATATTCTATCCTGATATCCTTTTAATGGGGATATGCGGAATATAGACGACTAAAGGTCCTTGGAATGTAGAGTTGATCTGATCCACTCTTCCAAACGTTACTGTTGGTATATTCTATCCTGATATCCTTTTAATGGGGATATGCGGAATATAGACGACTAAAGGTCCTTGGAATGTAGAGTTGATCTGATGATGATATATTCTATCCTGAATATATTGCTTATAATCATTTATAAGTAATATGCAGAGTATATTCGTGGGAAGATCACGGAAATGGAAATATTGATCCATCAAAAGTATGATGAGATGTATAGCATATAGTATATGTCATTGGATATGTTTGTTAAGAAAGACGTATTTACAACGAGAATAACAGCTTGCAGAGTTATTTGCATAAAGATTAGTTATTGAATATTGTCTTGTGTATTTATGTCATTGAATATATTTGTTACAGCAGCGGTATGTTTTCAACGATAATAACAATTTGCTCGCATATTGTTATTGAATGTGCCCTTGCTAATGATGTTACATTAATAGAAGTCATTGAATATGGTTGTTATAGCAACAGCATATTTACAACGAGAATGACTATAGATAAGGAAAAGCTTGCATAGGTTGCTTGCTAAATTAGATATCTTATAAAAGTTACATTAATATAAGTCATTGAATATGGTTGTTATAGCAACGGCATATTTACAACGAGAATGACTATAGATAAGGAAAAGCTTGCATAGGTTGCTTGCTTAATTAGATCTTATAATAAAGGTAGTCATTGAATATGTTTGTAACAAGACAAACAGTTTGCAACGAGAATGACTATTATAAGAGGAAAAACTTGCAATTGGTTGCGTGTTAAATGATCTTATAAATAATAACAAAATATTTACAACGAGATTGACTATAAAAACATCATATTTACAACGAGAATGACAATAAAATGCTTGCATAAATTATATATATATATACATATAAATATAAGATTGTTGTACTTAAAAAAGTAAATTATATTAAACGCATTGGTAATATTATAATTTATTAAAAGAAGGTAAACAATATATTACATACATTGGTAATACCAAAATTTATTAAGAAAATAAACGATATTACATACATTGGTAATATTAGAAAATTTATTAAGAAAATAAATGGTATTTACATACATTGGTAATATTAGAATTTATTAGTAGCGAAAGGTAAACTATTTTACTTACATTGTAAAATTACAGTTTATTTACACACAGTAAATGAGTTTCTCATAAGAGAAGTTTAGACATTCATCAACAATATAAATGTTCATATTTATATATATATATTTATAAACTTTTAAAATAAACTATATTACTTGAATTGGTAATAGAACAGTTTATAGAAATAAGCTATATTACTCACTTTGGTAATAGTACAGTTTATGGGGTTTAAAAAAAAAAAAACAAATTTTGACATAAAATTATATAAATAAACAAAATTAAAATATACTCTAAGCGGAGGATCACTTGGCTCATGGGTCGATGAAGAACGCAGCAAACTGTGCGTCATCGTGTGAACTGCAGGACACATGAACATCGACATTTTGAACGCATATTGCAGTCCATGCTATACGTACTTTAAAATTTTTTTTTTTATAGTGCTGCATGGACTACATATGGTTGAGGGTTGTAAGACTTTCTTAATTAAGTTGCTTGAAGATATTTTTAATATCTTTTTAAGCACATGTTGTATTATTAAAAAATATTATTTGATATTTTTTATAATATTAATAATAAGGAATAATAATAATTTGCTTTTATCTCTTTGCAGATCAAGTATAAAATTTAATATACTGTGAATAGCGATTTGATTACATTAAAGCATAAAAATTATTATTATAAAGTATATAGAAAAAATAAAAACTTTTTAAACAACCTCAACTCATATGAGATTACTCCCTGAATTTAAGCATATTAATGAGGGAAGGAAAAGAAACTAACTAGGATTTTCTTAGTAGCGGCGAGCGAAAAGAAATTTAGTTCAGCACTGAGTTATTTTGTTGTTTTAACAAATATAAGATGCAGTGTATGGAATATCTATAATCTAGTATGATAAATTAGCAGTCCAAGTCCTTCTTAAATGAGGCCATTTACCCATAGAGGGTGCCAGGCCCGTAGTGACGTTAATGATTACTAGAAGATATTTCTTAAGAGTCGTGTTGCTTGATAGTGCAGCACAAATTGGGTGGTAAACTCCATCTAAAACTAAATATAACCATGAGACCGATAGCAAACAAGTACCGTGAGGGAAAGTTGAAAAGAACTCTGAATAGAGAGTTAAATAGTACGTGAAACTGCTTAGAGGTTAAGCCCGATGAACCTGAATATCTAATATGAAAAATTCATTGTTAATAATACATTAATTTTATTTTAATGTAATAATAATGTGCAATTTTTTCATATAAGGACATTGTAATCTGTTAATATGATCGATAATAGAAAAATTTATCAGAAGTATCAGTTTTGCAAAGTTTATGTTTTATTATATAAAAAATTTATTTTTTGATAATTAACATAAAATGCATATATGGTTACAGATAAATTATTGACAGATTTTTATTATATATAGCGCTTACACATACATTATATATGTGTTATAGTAATTAAATTAAATTTTTTAATTTTTTTATTATATGCGTTAATATGATTAACAATGCTATAGATTTAGGATACCTTCGGGACCCGTCTTGAAACACGGACCAAGGAGTCTAACATGTGTGCAAGTCATTGGGTATATAAAACCTAAAGGCGTAATTAACTTAACTGTTTAATTTAATGGGATCATATATATATTATTAATATTATATATTCCATCCCGGGGCGTTCTATACAGTTATGCATTTTAATATAAATTTTTTTTTAAAGGATATATTATATATGCCTCTAACTAGAGCGTACCTTGAGCATATATGTTGTCACCCGAAAGATGATGAACTATACCTGATCAGGTTGAAGTCAGGGGAAACCCTGATGGAGGACCGAAGCAGTTCTGACGTGCAAATCGATTGTCAGAATTGGGTATAGGGGCGATAGACCTATCGAATCATCTAGTAGCTGGTTCCCTCCGAAGTTTCCCTCAGGATAGCTGGTGCATTTAAATATTATTTAAAATAATCTTATCTGGTAAAGCGAATGATTAGAGGCATTAGGGCCGAAACGACCTTAACCTATTCTCAAACTTTAAATGGGTAAGAACCTCACCTTTCTTGATATGAAGGTTGAGGTTATGATATATTGTGCCCAGTGGGCCACTTTTGGTAAGCAGAACTGGCGCTGTGGGATGAACCAAACGTAATGTTAAGGCGCCAAAATTAACAACTCATACTGATACCATGAAAGGCGTTGGTTGCTTAAAACAGCAGGACGGTGGACATGGAAGTCGTAATCCGCTAAGGAGTGTGTAACAACTCACCTGCCGAAGCAACTAGCCCTTAAAATGGATGGCGCTCAAGTTGTATGCCTA
>CAWUPM010000750.1:20000-45000 GCA_963924295.1 Dioctria rufipes | reverse complement strand
CAACGCAAATGGGAGGGGGTGGGAAATAGTCTCAAAAAATCACAAAAAAATCAGAAAAAAATAATCAAAAGGAATTTTTGAAATCGGTTTATATTTGGGCTAATTATGGTGAGGGGATGAATTAATACGTATGTACATACATGTAATTTGAGAAATTCGATTGAACCAAGTTTACCGAATTTGAAAAAGAAATACATAGATCGATAGTACTCGTCAAGACCTTTCCAATGACTCCTCACTGATTGAGATCAAATGTAAAAATAATATAGTATTTGGGGTATATGTGACCCAAGGTACTGAAAATGTCTCAGTGGCGTAGAGAAAAATATCGAAAAAAGGGGTCAAAATGAAATTAATGGCGAAAAAAAGTACACCACGTAATAGTACTCGCCAAGACCTTTCCAAAAAGTACCTACATGCCGGGGTAGGGGTGAAAGTAAAAATCGCGAAATTTTCATAGGGGTACCCCTGTAAAAACGGGAAAAAATTTAATTTTTCGCGGGAGTTGGCCAACTGTAATTGCTATAGAATCTGAAGGAAAAGCCCGAATGCCTTCAAATAAACTTCCAGACATAGAGGAGACCTGTAGGTAGCACATTTTATAAGCACTGTGCCGTGAGTTACATAGTACTCCCGGTAGATGGCGCCAAGTGCGCGAGAAAAGTTGTCACAGTTATGTATTTTTTTAAATAGGTAAATAAGGTGCTATGTCGCTGAAATTTCGTATAGGCAATCTTGTGGTAAGCCGGTATCCATAAAAAATTCAAAAGTTGGATTTATCTGAAATTCGTAGAGCAAAGTTACCAAATGAAGATTTTCGTTAAAAATTTTGGCCGTGGAAAAAAAATTTTTACAACGCAAATGGGAGGGGGTGGGAAATAGTCTCAAAAAATCACAAAAAAATCAGAAAAAAATAATCAAAAGGAATTTTTGAAATCGGTTTATATTTGGGCTAATTATGGTGAGGGGATGAATTAATACGTATGTACATACATGTAATTTGAGAAATTCGATTGAACCAAGTTTACCGAATTTGAAAAAGAAATACATAGATCGATAGTACTCGTCAAGACCTTTCCAATGACTCCTCACTTATTGAAATCGGATGAAAAATAAGGAATTTTTATTTATTTATCGATGTTTGCTACATGAATTTATAAGGGAAGGCATACGACTTTTGAGATTTTTATAAGGAACACATGAAAAATTTCTGATTTGGCACTATACATTTTCATACACTACACACCAATTCTAATCATATGCTTATACTGGAAATCGGATTTGCGAAAAATTGCAGAAAAGAAATATCAATAAACTCATTTCCCAATTTTTGTACGGGACACATGAGTGTTTTCTTATAACAAAACAGAAAAATTTTCTGACTGTAAAAGAAATCGAGGTTTGCTACATGAATTTATAAGGGAAGGCATACGACTTTTGAGATTTTTATAAGGAACACATGAAAAATTTCTGATTTGGCACTATGCATTTTCATACACTACACACCAATTCTAATCATATGCTTATACTGGAAATCGGATTTGCGAAAAATTGCAGAAAAGAAATATCAATAAACTCATTTCCCAATTTTTGTACGGGACACATGAGTGTTTTCTTATAACAAAACAGAAAAATTTTCTGACTGTAAAAGAAATCGAGGTTTGCTACATGAATTTATAAGGGAAGGCATACGACTTTTGAGATTTTTATAAGGAACACATGAAAAATTTCTGATTTGGCACTATGCATTTTCATACACTACACACCAATTCTAATCATATGCTTATACTGGAAATCGGATTTGCGAAAAATTGCAGAAAAGAAATATCAATAAACTCATTTCCCAATTTTTGTACGGGACACATGAGTGTTTTCTTATAACAAAACAGAAAAATTTTCTGACTGTAAAAGAAATCGAGGTTTGCTACATGAATTTATAAGGGAAGGCATACGACTTTTGAGATTTTTATAAGGAACACATGAAAAATTTCTGATTTGGCACTATGCATTTTCATACACTACACACCAATTCTAATCATATGCTTATACTGGAAATCGGATTTGCGAAAAATTGCAGAAAAGCAATATCAATAAACTCATTTCCCAAAATTTTTGTATGGGACACATGAGTGTTTTCTTATAACAAAAGGGTAAAATTTTCTGACTGTAAAAAAAGCGTTTTACTCTTCCACTGGTCGGGTTGCAGAACACCTATAGGGGGTAGTGGTCCTCTGAGCGATGGACGGTGACGTCAAGAAACATGATTTTATAAGAAATCCTAATAACTCTTACTTATCTATGTGCTTCCACTACCCCCACATGGGTGCGTGGCTTATAAGATGCTTATAAGAACCAACGCACCTATGTGCACATAGATAAGGGCTTAACACGGAAGTCATAAGAGAAAACCTAATAATAGTGGGCGAAAAAAGGTCTTATAAGAAAACCTATAAACTGTCTCATACTATTGCATGGGACACATTAGTGTTTTCTTATAACAAAAGGTTAAAATTATCTGACAGTAAAAAAAGCGTTTTACTCTTCCACTGGTCGGGTTGCAGAACACCTATAGGGGGTAGTGGTCCTCTGAGCGATGGACGGTGACGTCAAGAAACATGATTTTATAAGAAATCCTAATAACTCTTACTTATCTATGTGCTTCCACTACCCCCACATGGGTGCGTGGCTTATAAGATGCTTATAAGAACCAACGCACCTATGTGCACATAGATAAGGGCTTAACACGGAAGTCATAAGAGAAAACCTAATAATAATGGGTGAAAAAAGGTCTTATAAGAAAACCTATAAACTGTCTCATACTATGTATGGGATACATGAGTGTTTTCTTATAACGAAAGAGAAAATTTGGAATTTATTGGCGAGGAAAGTTCTCTTTATAATAAAGAGAATAAAATGCTGTATGCTTCTTCATGGGAGATTTTGGTCAGGAATTGGTTTTGCACCAAGTCCCGTACCAAAAAAAAAAAAAAATTTACTCTTCCACACTTCAGTCTCCAGACGTACTATAGCCCAACAATTATCGGGCGTTGGAATAGACACGGTTGTTACCAAATCCTAATAAAAACCGATAAAATTGTATGAAAACACGGGGAAAAAATACCATATCCTAATAAAAATCGATAAAATTGTATAAAAAATATATACTTATTGTTATACTTATACTTATACTTATCAACCAAGAACCCCAAGAACCCCAAGAACCCCAAGAACCCCAAGAACCCCAAGAACAGCTTGAAAATGAAAATAAAAATAAAATAAAATTAAATTAAAATTAAATTAAATTAAATTATACATTTAGTATAAAGAACAGGTCTGTGCTATACATTTGAATAATAATGGTAATAAGAAAGCTAATAAAATCATTGGATTGAGCTCGTATGGGCTAAAAAGCACGAAAGAAAGTATATTGGGCGATATACATGTAGTGCAAAGAACAGGTCTGGGCAATGGTAATAAGAAAGCTAATAAAATCATAGGATTGAGCTCGAATGGGCTAAAAAGCACGAAAGAAAGTATATTGGGCGATATACATGTAGTGCAAAGAACAGGTCTGGGCAATGGTAATAAGAAAGCTAATAAAATCATAGGATTGAGCTCGAATGGGCTAAAAAGCACGAAAGAAAGTATATTGGGCGATATACATGTAGTGCAAAGAACAGGTCTGGGCAATGGTAATAAGAAAGCTAATAAAATCATAGGATTGAGCTCGAATGTACTAAAAAGCACGAAAGAAAGTATATTGGGTGATATACATGTAGTGTAAAGAACAGGTCTGGGCAATGGTAATAAGAAAGCTAATAAAATCATAGGATTGAGCTCGAATGGGCTAAAAAGCACGAAAGAAAGTATATTGGGCGATATACATGTAGTGCAAAGAACAGGTCTGGGCAATGGTAATAAGAAAGCTAATAAAATCATAGCATACTGCGATCTAGTGAAGCTTAACTTATCTTATAAGGATAAGCATAACATATATTGATTTTTATAAGGGACACATAAAAAAATTTTGATTTGCCGCTATCCATTTTCAGACACTACATAAGGATATCATTCATATCCTTTAATCGGAAATCGGATTTGAGAAAAAAAGTTTTCAATTAACTCATTTCCCCATTTTTGTTCGGGACACATGAAGTTATTAGGAAAGGCATAGACGATCTCAAATTTTCATATGGGACACATAAAAAAATCTTGATTTGCCGCTATCCATTTTCAGATACTACATAAGGATAGCATTCATATCCTTTTATCGGAAATCGGATTTGAGAAAAAAAGTTTTCAATTAACTCATTTCCCCATTTTTGTTCGGGACACATGAAGTTATTAGGAAAGGCATACACGATCTTAAATTTTCATATGGGACACATGAAAAAATTTTGATTTGCCGCTATCCATTTTCAGACACTACATAAGGATAGCATTCATATCCTTTTATCGGAAATCGGATTTGAGAAAAAAAGTTTTCAATTAACTCATTTCCCCATTTTTGTTCGGGACACATGAAGTTATTAGGAAAGGCATAGACGATCTTAGATTTTCATATGGGACATATAAAAAAATTTTGATTTGCCGCTATCCATTTTCAGACACTACATAAGGATAGCATTCATATCCTTTTATCGGAAATCGGATTTGAGAAAAAAAGTTTTCAATTAACTCATTTCCCCATTTTTGTTCGGGACACATGAAGTTATTAGGAAAGGCATAGACGATCTTAGATTTTCATATGGGACATATAAAAAAATTTTGATTTGCCGCTATCCATTTTCAGACACTACATAAGGATAGCATTCATATCCTTTTATCGGAAATCGGATTTGCGAAAAAAAAGTTTTCAATTAACACATTTCCCATTTCTCATTTCTCCATTTTTGTTCGGGACACATAAAGTTATTAGGAAAGGGATAGACGATCTTAAATTTTCATATGGGACACATGAAAAAATTTTGATTTGCCGCTATCCATTTTCAGACACTACATAAGGATAGCATTCATATCCTTTTATCGGAAATCGGATTTGCGAAAAAAAAGCTTTCAATTAACATATTTCCCCATTTTTGTTCGGGACACATGAAATTATTAGGAAAGGCATAGACGATCTTAAACTTTTATATGGGACATATGATTTTTTTTTTATAAGGAAAGAGAAAAAGTTTCTTAGTAAATAATTTTTCGTACTTTGTTACACTTCGCCATGAATATGTTAGTAAATCTTCGAAATTTATATACATAATAATTTATAAGAAATGGCATAACATATATTAATTTATATAAGGAACATATGAAAAAATTTTGATTTGCTGCTATCTATTTTCAGACACTACACAACGTTCTTATTCAACTACTTTCACCGGAAATCGGATTATCGAAAAAAAAAAATTTCCATTAACTATAACCCCATTTTTGTATGGGACATATGAATTTTTTTTTATAAGGAAAGAGAAAAAGTTTCTCAGTAAATAATTGTTCCCACTTTGTTACACTTCGCCATGAATGTGTAAGTAAATCTTTGAATTTTATTTATATAATAATTTATAAGAAATGGCATAACATATATTAATTTATATAAGGAACATATGAAAAAAATTTTATTTGCTACTATCTATTATCAGACACTACACAACACTCTTATTCAACTCCTTTTACCGGAATTCGGATTTGCAAAAAAAAAAAAAAAAAACAATCCATTAACTATTTCCCCATTTTTGTTCAGGACATATAAATTTATTAGGAAAGGTATAAATCTTTTGAGATTTTTATATGCATCACATGAAAAATTTTTGATTAGGCACTATCTATTTATAGACAATACATAACGATCCTATTCATATTATTTTACTGGAAATCGATTTTGCAAAAAATTGCGGAAAAAAATTTCTATAAAATTATTTTCCAATTTTTGTATGGGGCACATGAAGTTATTAGGAAAGGCATAAATGCTTTTAGATGTTTATATGAGACATATAAAAAAAATTTTGATTTGACACTATCTATTTTCAGACACTACATAACGATCCTATTGATATTCTTTTACTGGAAATCGATTTTGCAAAAAATTGCAAACAAAAAATTTCTATAAAATTATTTCTCAATTTTTGTATGGGACACAGGAAGTTATTAGGAAAGGCATAAATCTTTTTAGATTTTTATATGGAACACATGAAAAATTTTTGATTTGCCACTATCTATTTTCAGACACTATATAACGATCCTATTCATATGCTTTTACTGGAAATCGATTTTGCAAAAAAATTGAGAAAAAACTTTTCTATAAAATATTATCCAATTTTTGTATGGGACATATGAAGTTATTAGGAAAGGTATAAATCGTTTTTGATTTTTATATGGGACACATGAAAATTATTTGATTTAGCACTATCTATTTTCAGACACTACATAACAATGATATTCATATGCTTTTACTGGAAATCGATTTTGCAAAAAATTGTGAAAAAACTTTTCTATAAAATATTATCCAATTTTTGTATGGGACATATGAAGTTATTAGGAAAGGTATAAATCGTTTTTGATTTTTATATGGGACACATGAAAATTATTTGATTTAGCACTATCTATTTTCAGACAATACATAACGATGCTATACATATTCTTTTACTGGTAATCGATTTTGCAAAAAATTGCGAAAAAAATTTCTATAAAAGTATTTCCCAATTTTTGTATGGGACACATAGTTTTATTAGGAAAGGAATAATTTTTTTTTTATTTTTATATGGGACATATGAAAACTTTTTGATTTAGCACTATCTATTTTCAGACACTACATAACGATGTTATTCATATGCTTTTACTAGTAATCGATTTTGCAAAAAATTGCCACAAAAAATTTCTATAAAAGTATTTCCAGTTTTTGTATGGGACACATGGAGTTATTAGGAAAGGCATAAATTTTTTTGATTTTTATATGGGACACATGAACATTTTTTTGTTTTTGCACTGCCCATTTTCAGACACTATATAACGATCTTATTCATATGCTTTTACTGGAAATCGATTTTGCAAAAAATTGTGAAAAAACTTTTCTATAAAATATTATCCAATTTTTGTATGGGACATATGAAGTTATTAGGAAAGGTATAAATCGTTTTTGATTTTTATATGGGACACATGAAAATTATTTGATTTAGCACCATCTATTTTCAGACACTACATAATGAAGCTATTCATATTCTTTTACTGGTAATCGATTTTGCAAAAAATTGCGAAAAAAAATTTCTATAAAAGTATTTCCCAATTTTTGTATGGGACACATGAAGTTATTAGGAAAGGCATAAATCTTTTTAGATTTTTATATGGAACACATGAAAAATTTTTGATTTGCCACTATCTATTTTCAGACACTATATAACGATCCTATTCATATGCTTTTACTGGAAATCGATTTTGCAAAAAAATTGAGAAAAAACTTTTCTATAAAATATTATCCAATTTTTGTATGGGACATATGAAGTTATTAGGAAAGGTATAAATCGTTTTTGATTTTTATATGGGACACATGAAAATTATTTGATTTAGCACTATCTATTTTCAGACACTACATAACAATGATATTCATATTCTTTTACTGGTAATCGATTTTGCAAAAAATTGCCAAAAAAAATTTCTATAAAAGTATTTCCCAATTTTTGTATGGGACACATGGAGTTATTAGGAAAGGCATAATTTTTTTTGATTTTTATATGGGACACATGAAAATTATTTGATTTAGCACTATCTATTTTCAGACAATACATAACGATGCTATACATATTCTTTTACTGGTAATCGATTTTGCAAAAAATTGCGAAAAAAATTTCTATAAAAGTATTTCCCAATTTTTGTATGGGACACATAGTTTTATTAGGAAAGGAATAATTTTTTTTTTATTTTTATATGGGACATATGAAAACTTTTTGATTTAGCACTATCTATTTTCAGACACTACATAACGATGTTATTCATATGCTTTTACTAGTAATCGATTTTGCAAAAAATTGCCACAAAAAATTTCTATAAAAGTATTTCCAGTTTTTGTATGGGACACATGAAGTTATTAGGAAAGGCATAAATCTATTTAGATTTTTATATGGAACACATGAAAAATTTTTGATTTGCCACTATCTATTTTCAGACACTATATAAGGATCCTATTCATATTCTTTTACTGGTAATCGATTTTGCAAAAAATTGCGAAAAAAATTTCTATAAAAGTATTTCCCAATTTTTGTATGGGACACATAGTTTTATTAGGAAAGGAATAATTTTTTTTTTATTTTTATATGGGACATATGAAAACTTTTTGATTTAGCACTATCTATTTTCAGACACTACATAACGATGTTATTCATATGCTTTTACTAGTAATCGATTTTGCAAAAAATTGCCACAAAAAATTTCTATAAAAGTATTTCCAGTTTTTGTATGGGACACATGAAGTTATTAGGAAAGGCATAAATCTATTTAGATTTTTATATGGAACACGTGAAAAATTTTTGATTTGCCACTATCTATTTTCAGACACTATATAAGGATCCTATTCATATGCTTTTACTGGAAGTCGATTTTGCAAAAAATTGCGAAAAAAAATTTCTATAAAAGTATTTCCCAATTTTTGTATGGGACACATGAAGTTATTAGGAAAGGCATAAATCTATTTAGATTTTTATATGGAACACATGAAAAATTTTTGATTTGCCACTATCTATTTTCAGACACTATATAAGGATCCTATTCATATTCTTTTACTGGTAATCGATTTTGCAAAAAATTGCGAAAAAAAATTTCTATAAAAGTATTTCCCAATTTTTGTATGGGACACATAGTTTTATTAGGAAAGGAATAATTTTTATTTTATTTTTATATGGGACACATGAAAATTATTTTATTTAGCACCATCTATTTTCAGACACTACATAACAATGATATTCATATTCTTTTACTGGTAATCGATTTTGCAAAAAATTGCCAAAAAAAATTTCTATAAAAGTATTTCCCAATTTTTGTATGGACACATGGAGTTATTAGGAAAGGCATAAATTTTTTTGATTTTTATATGGGACACATGAAAATTATTTGATTTAGCACTATCTATTTTCAGACACTACATAACGATGCTATTCATATTCTTTTACTGGTAATCGATTTTGCAAAAAATTGCGAAAAAAAATTTCTATAAAAGTATTTCCCAATTTTTGTATGGGACACATGAAGTTATTAGGAAAGGCATAAATCTATTTAGATTTTTATATGGAACACGTGAAAAATTTTTGATTTGCCACTATCTAGTTTCAGACACTATATAAGGATCCTATTCATATGCTTTTACTGGAAATCGATTTTGCAAAAAATTGCGAAAAAAAATTTCTATAAAAGTATTTCCCAATTTTTGTATGGGACACATGAAGTTATTAGGAAAGGCATAAATCTATTTAGATTTTTATATGGAACACATGAAAAATTTTTTATTTGCCACTATCTATTTTCCGACACTATATAAGGATCCTATTCATATTCTTTTACTGGTAATCGATTTTGCAAAAAATTGCCAAAAAAAATTTCTATAAAAGTATTTCCCAATTTTTGTATGGAACACATGAAGTTATTAGGAAAGGCATAAATCTTTTTAGATTTTTATATGGGACACATGAAAATTATTTTGTTTTTGCACTACCCATTTTCGAACGATCCTATTCATATGCTTTTCCTGGAAATCGATTTTGCAAAAAAATTGCGAAAAAACTTTTCTATAAAATTATTACCCAATTTTTGTATGGGACATATGAAGTTATTAGGAAAGGCATAAAACTTTTGAGATTTTTATAAGATATACATGAAAAATTTTTGATTTGCCGCTATCTATTTTCAGACATTACTAACGATCCTATTCATATGCTTTTACTGGAAAGCGATTATGCAAAAAATTGCGAACAAAAAATATTTATAAAATTACTTCCCAATTTTTGTATGGGACACATAAACTTATTAGGAAATGCATAAATCTTTTTTCATTTTTATATGGGATACATGAAATTTTTTTGATTTAGCACTATCTATTTTCGGACACTATATAACGATCATATTCATATGCTTTTACTGGAAATCGATTTTGCAAAATATTGCGAACAAAAAATTTCTATAAAATTATTTCCCAATTTTTGTATGGGACACATGAAGTTATTAGGAAAGGCATAAATCTTTTTTGATTTTTATATGGAACACATGAAAAATATTTGATTTGGCACTATCTATTTTCAGATACTACATAACGTTGCTTTTGCTGGAAATCGATTTTACAAACAATTGCGAAAAAAAAATTTCTATAAAATATTTTCCCAATTTTTGTATGGGACATATGAAGTTATTAGGAAAGGTATAAATCTTTTTTGATTTTTATATGGAACACATGAAAAATATTTGATTTGGCACTATTTATTTTCAGATACTACATAACGATCCTATTCATGTGCTTTTGCTGGAAATCGATTTTACAAACAATTGCGAAAAAAAATTTCTATAAAATTTTTTCCCAATTTTTGTATGGGACATATGAAGTTATTAGGAAAGGTATAAATCTTTTTTGATTTTTATATGGAACACATGAAAAATATTTGATTTGGCACTATCTATTTTCAGATACTACATAACGATCCTATTCATGTGCTTTTGCTGGAAATCGATTTTACAAACAATTGCGAAAAAAAAATTCTATAAAATTTTTTCCCAATTTTTGTATGGGACACATAAAACTTTGTTATAAGGAATAGTATAAAGTGTCTCATGCTAATGTACGGGACATATTGATTGCGATATGATTTGGGTATAAATTTTATATCAATAAAATATAAAAATTTCTTATAAGGAAAAGTATAAAGGGTGTCATTGCAAATGTATGGGACATAGTGCTTGGGATATAGTTTTGGTATAAGTTATATGCCAAGAAAAAAAGTGCTCTACCCTTCCACTGGTCGGGTTGCAGAACACCTATAGGGGGTAGTGGTTGTCTGAGCGATGCCAACTCAGACACCAGATATGATTTTATAAGACTTCCTTATAAATCATAATTATTCATGTGCATCTACCCCTCGCATGGGTGCACGGCTTTATACTATGCTTATAAAAGTCGATGTACCTGTGCGCACATATGGCTTAACACGGGAGCCATAAAATAAGACCTTTTTGTTGAATTATAAATTAGCAAGGTCTTATAAGGAATAGTATAAAGTGTCTCATGCTAATGTATGGGACATATGATTTCGATATGATTTGAGTATAAATTTTATATCAATAAAATGTAAAAATGTCTTATAAGGAAAAGTATAAAGTGTCTCATGCTAATGTATGGGACACAGTGCTTGGGATATAGTTTTGGTATAAGTTATATGCCAAGAAAAAAAGTGCTTTACCCTTCCACTGGTCGGGTTGCAGAACACCTATAGGGGGTAGTGGTTGTCTGAGCGATGCCAACTCAGACACCAGATATGATTTTATAAGACTTCCTTATAAATCATAATTATTCATGTGCATCTACCCCTCGCATGGGTGCACGACTTTATACTATGCTTATAAAAGTCGATGTACCTGTGCGCACATATGGCTTAACACGGGAGCCATAAAATAAGACCTTTTTGTTGAATTATAAATTAGCAAGGTCTTATAAGGAATAGTATAAAGTGTCTCATGCTAATGTATGGGACATATGATTTCGATATGATTTGAGTATAAATTTTATATCAATAAAATGTAAAAATGTCTTATAAGGAAAAGTATAAAGTGTCTCATGCTAATGTATGGGACACAGTGCTTGGGATATAGTTTTGGTATAAGTTATATGCCAAGAAAAAAAGTGCTTTACCCTTCCACTGGTCGGGTTGCAGAACACCTATAGGGGGTAGTGGTTGTCTGAGCGATGCCAACTCAGACACCAGATATGATTTTATAAGACTTCCTTATAAATCATAATTATTCATGTGCATCTACCCCTCGCATGGGTGCACGACTTTATACTATGCTTATAAAAGTCGATGTACCTGTGCGCACATATGGCTTAACACGGGAGCCATAAAATAAGACCTTTTTGTTGAATTATAAATTAGCAAGGTCTTATAAGGAATAGTATAAAGTGTCTCATGCTAATGTATGGGACATATGATTTCGATATGATTTGAGTATAAATTTTATATCAATAAAATGTAAAAATGTCTTATAAGGAAAAGTATAAAGTGTCTCATGCTAATGTATGGGACACAGTGCTTGGGATATAGTTTTGGTATAAGTTATATGCCAAGAAAAAAAGTGCTTTACCCTTCCACTGGTCGGGTTGCAGAACACCTATAGGGGGTAGTGGTTGTCTGAGCGATGCCAACTCAGACACCAGATATGATTTTATAAGACTTCCTTATAAATCATAATTATTCATGTGCATCTACCCCTCGCATGGGTGCACGACTTTATACTATGCTTATAAAAGTCGATGTACCTGTGCGCACATATGGCTTAACACGGGAGCCATAAAATAAGACCTTTTTGTTGAATTATAAATTAGCAAGGTCTTATAAGGAATAGTATAAAGTGTCTCATGCTAATGTATGGGACATATGATTTCGATATGATTTGAGTATAAATTTTATATCAATAAAATGTAAAAATGTCTTATAAGGAAAAGTATAAAGTGTCTCATGCTAATGTATGGGACACAGTGCTTGGGATATAGTTTTGGTATAAGTTATATGCCAAGAAAAAAAGTGCTTTACCCTTCCACTGGTCGGGTTGCAGAACACCTATAGGGGGTAGTGGTTGTCTGAGCGATGCCAACTCAGACACCAGATATGATTTTATAAGACTTCCTTATAAATCATAATTATTCATGTGCATCTACCCCTCGCATGGGTGCACGACTTTATACTATGCTTATAAAAGTCGATGTACCTGTGCGCACATATGGCTTAACACGGGAGCCATAAAATAAGACCTTTTTGTTGAATTATAAATTAGCAAGGTCTTATAAGGAATAGTATAAAGTGTCTCATGCTAATGTATGGGACATATGATTTCGATATGATTTGAGTATAAATTTTATATCAATAAAATGTAAAAATGTCTTATAAGGAAAAGTATAAAGTGTCTCATGCTAATGTATGGGACACAGTGCTTGGGATATAGTTTTGGTATAAGTTATATGCCAAGAAAAAAAGTGCTTTACCCTTCCACTGGTCGGGTTGCAGAACACCTATAGGGGGTAGTGGTTGTCTGAGCGATGCCAACTCAGACACCAGATATGATTTTATAAGACTTCCTTATAAATCATAATTATTCATGTGCATCTACCCCTCGCATGGGTGCACGACTTTATACTATGCTTATAAAAGTCGATGTACCTGTGCGCACATATGGCTTAACACGGGAGCCATAAAATAAGACCTTTTTGTTGAATTATAAATTAGCAAGGTCTTATAAGGAATAGTATAAAGTGTCTCATGCTAATGTATGGGACATATGATTTCGATATGATTTGAGTATAAATTTTATATCAATAAAATGTAAAAATGTCTTATAAGGAAAAGTATAAAGTGTCTCATGCTAATGTATGGGACACAGTGCTTGGGATATAGTTTTGGTATAAGTTATATGCCAAGAAAAAAAGTGCTTTACCCTTCCACTGGTCGGGTTGCAGAACACCTATAGGGGGTAGTGGTTGTCTGAGCGATGCCAACTCAGACACCAGATATGATTTTATAAGACTTCCTTATAAATCATAATTATTCATGTGCATCTACCCCTCGCATGGGTGCACGGCTTTATACTATGCTTATAAAAGTCGATGTACCTGTGCGCACATATGGCTTAACACGGGAGCCATAAAATAAGACCTTTTTGTTGAATTATAAATTAGCAAGGTCTTATAAGGAATAGTATAAAGTGTCTCATGCTAATGTATGGGACATATGATTTCGATATGATTTGAGTATAAATTTTATATCAATAAAATGTAAAAATGTCTTATAAGTAAAAGTATAAAGTGTCTCATGCTAATGTATGGGACATTGTGCTTGGGATATAGTTTTGGTATAAGTTATATGCCAAGAAAAAAAGCGCTTTACCCTTCCACTGGTCGGGTTGCAGAACACCTATAGGGGGTAGTGGTTGTCTGAGCGATGCCAACTCAGACACCAGTTATGATTTTATAAGACTTCCTTATAAATCATAATTATTCATGTGCATCTACCCCTCGCATGGGTGCACGGCTTTATACTATGCTTATAAAAGTCGATGTACCTGTGCGCACATATGGCTTAACACGGGAGCCATAAAATAAGACCTTTTTGTTGAATTATAAATTAGCAAGGTCTTATAAGGAATAGTATAAAGTGTCTCATGCTAATGTATGGGACATATGATTTCGATATGATTTGAGTATAAATTTTATATCAATAAAATGTAAAAATGTCTTATAAGGAAAAGTATAAAGTGTCTCATGCTAATGTATGGGACATTGTGCTTGGGATATAGTTTTGGTATAAGTTATATGCCAAGAAAAAAAGCGCTTTACCCTTCCACTGGTCGGGTTGCAGAACACCTATAGGGGGTAGTGGTTGTCTGAGCGATGCCAACTCAGACACCAGTTATGATTTTATAAGACTTCCTTATAAATCATAATTATTCATGTGCATCTACCCCTCGCATGGGTGCACGGCTTTATACTATGCTTATAAAAGTCGATGTACCTGTGCGCACATATGGCTTAACACGGGAGCCATAAAATAAGACCTTTTTGTTGAATTATAAGTTAGCAAGGTCTTATAAGGAATAGTATATATGTTTCTTAAATAGTTCATATATGCAGATATAAGAGAACGTATATTGATATTATGTTGTAAAAATGATGTATTTAAGAAATTTATAAGTGAATGCGATATTGTCTCATGCTTTAGCATGAGACATTGTTCGGTGAGATGGTTTTCTTCCAAGTCCCGTACCAAAAAAAAAAAAAAATTTACTCTTCCACACTTCAGTCTCCAGACGTACTATAGGGAGTAGTCGGTGTCTGGTGAAAAGATGGAAACCAACAAGACATGATTATATTATAAAGAAATCTTTATAAAATCATGTTTACTTTATGTGCATCTACCCCTGACATGAGTGAAGTAGTTTTATAACATGCTTATAAAAACTAATAGTAACCATGTGCACATTGAAATTCTATATCAGATATACTATATATTAAATTATATATATATCTCTGATCCAAGGGTGCATTATTCTTATAATTTTTGATTATAACGATTAGTAAGTACCCAGAGTGGATATTGTAGAATTTCTAACGAAAGTAGGTTGTGGAATATCAACGCCTTTGTGATATATACTAATACCAATGAAACTTTCTCATAAAAATGCTATTAACAAACTAATAAAATATTTGAAGTGAATGAAAGTAGGTTTGAGTGGATATTGTAGAATTTCTAACGAAAGTAGGTTGTGGAATATCAACGCCTTTGTGATATATACTAATACCAATGAAACTTTCTCATAAAAATGCTATTAACAAACTAATAAAATATTTGAAGTGAATGAAAGTAGGTTTGAGTAATATCAATGTAATGTTACCATACTATGATCTTTCTCATAAATAAAATATTATTAAGAAGAAGATGGTCATTGGATATGTTGATTTTGGCAACATTTTACTACGAGAATGACAAATATATAAATTTTTACTATTTTACCTAGTGCGACCATGATCAATGTTATAATACGATGATCTTAAAATGGTCAAAATTTGTCAGGGGTATCAAAGAAATTTATACTCTTGTCGCCTAAAAATGATATTAAATATCATGCAAAACTAATTTCGCTTTCAACAATAATAAGATTTGTTTTATTTAATAAAACAATCGTTAAATTTACAACATAAAAGAATTAAAAATTCTTTATCAAAAACAATATAAAAGCTTCGAAAAAAATGCTATTAATTTATATATACATATATATAGAAAAGATTTAAAAAAGTAATCAAAGTAATATATATATCTTTATGATATATATATCTTTATTATTTATAATCATTCTTATAAACATTATTCTGGTTGATCCTGCCAGTAGTTATATGCTTGTCTCAAAGATTAAGCCATGCATGTCTAAGTACAAACGAAATTAAAGTGAAACCGCAAAAGGCTCATTATATCAGTTATGGTTTATTAGATCGTAACAGTTACTTGGATAACTGTGGTAATTCTAGAGCTAATACATGCAATTATAAACACGGACCTCTGGGACGTGTGCTTTTATTAGGCTAAAACCAAGCGATACCTTTTATAGGGATCGTTACAATGGTTGAACTCTAGATAATTTGCCGATCGTATGGTCTTGTACCGACGACAGATCTTTCAAATGTCTTCCCTATCAACTATTGATGGTAGTATCTTGGACTACCATGGTTGCAACGGGTAACGGGGAATCAGGGTTCGATTCCGGAGAGGGAGCCTGAGAAACGGCTACCACATCTAAGGAAGGCAGCAGGCGCGTAAATTACCCACTCCCAGTACGGGGAGGTAGTGACGAAAAATAACAATACAGGACTCATATCCGAGGCCCTGTAATTGGAATGAGAACACTTTAAATCCTTTATCAAGGACCCATTAGAGGGAAAGTCTGGTGCCAGCAGCCGCGGTAATTCCAGCTCTAATAGCGTATATTAAAGTTGTTGCGGTTAAAACGTTCGTAGTTGAATTTGTGCTTCATACGGGTAGTACTACTATAATATTGGTGTGTACATTACCTTATGTTATGTGAGCGTATTACCGGTGGAGTTCTTATATATATTGATTCATATCACTTGGATTTAATATATATACCTCCTATTTATACCTGCTTCAGTGCTCTTTACCGAGTGTTGTTGTAGGCCGGTACAATTACTTTGAACAAATTAGAGTGCTTAAAGCAGGCTTCAAATGCCTGAATATTATGTGCATGGAATAATGGAATAAGACCTCTGTTCTACTTTCATTGGTTTTTAGATCAAGAGGTAATGATTAATAGAAGCAGTTGGGGGCATTAGTATTACGACGCGAGAGGTGAAATTCTTGGACCGTCGTAAGACTAACTTAAGCGAAAGCATTTGCCAAAGATGTTTTCATTAATCAAGAACGAAAGTTAGAGGCTCGAAGGCGATCAGATACCGCCCTAGTTCTAACCATAAACGATGCCAGCTAGCAATTGAGTGTAGCTACTATTATGGCTTTCTCAGTCGCTTCCCGGGAAACCAAAGCTTTTGGGCTCCGGGGGAAGTATGGTTGCAAAGCTGAAACTTAAAGGAATTGACGGAAGGGCACCACCAGGAGTGGAGCCTGCGGCTTAATTTGACTCAACACGGGAAAACTTACCAGGTCCGAACATAAATGAGTAAGACAGATTGATAGCTCTTTCTCGAATCTATGGCTGGTGGTGCATGGTCGTTCTTAGTTCGTGGAGTGATTTGTCAGGTTAATTCCGTTAACGAACGAGATTCAAATATATTAAATAGATGCATTCAGGATTATGATGCTGAAACTTTATATAGCCTTCTTATATGGCCTACATTAACATGTATAAGTATTTGAATGTGTTTATATAGGGTGGAGTCGTACCTGCTTGTTTGTCCCATTAATACGGATACTGGCTTCTTAAATGGACAAATTGCGTCTAGCAATATGAGATTGAGCAATAACAGGTCTGGAATGCCCTTAGATGTCCTGGGCTGCACGCGCGCTACAATGAAAGTATCAACGTGTATTTCCTAGACCGAGAGGTCCGGGTAAACCGCTGAATCACTTTCATGCTTGGGATTGTGCACTGAAACTGTTCACATGAACCTGGAATTCCTAGTAAGTGTGAATCATAAATTCATATTGATTAGGTCCCTGCCCTTTGTACACACCGCCCGTCGCTACTACCGATTGAATTTTTTAATGAGGTCTCCGGACGTGATCGCTGTGACGCCTTTATGGGTGTTACGGTTGCTTTTCGCGGAAGTTGACCAAATTTGAGTATTTAGAGGAAGTAAAAGTCGTAACAAAGTTTCCGTAGGTGAACCTGCGGAAGGATCATTAATGTTATAACATTTAACAAATATTTCTCCACTCTTCCAAACGTTACTGTTGGTATATTCTATCCTGATATCCTTTTAATGGGGATATGCGGAATATAGACGACTAAAGGTCCTTGGAATGTAGAGTTGATCTGATCCACTCTTCCAAACGTTACTGTTGGTATATTCTATCCTGATATCCTTTTAATGGGGATATGCGGAATATAGACGACTAAAGGTCCTTGGAATGTAGAGTTGATCTGATGATGATATATTCTATCCTGAATATATTGCTTATAATCATTTATAAGTAATATGCAGAGTATATTCGTGGGAAGATCACGGAAATGGAAATATTGATCCATCAAAAGTATGATGAGATGTATAGCATATAGTATATGTCATTGGATATGTTTGTTAAGAAAGACGTATTTACAACGAGAATAACAGCTTGCAGAGTTATTTGCATAAAGATTAGTTATTGAATATTGTCTTGTGTATTTATGTCATTGAATATATTTGTTACAGCAGCGGTATGTTTTCAACGATAATAACAATTTGCTCGCATATTGTTATTGAATGTGCCCTTGCTAATGATGTTACATTAATAGAAGTCATTGAATATGGTTGTTATAGCAACAGCATATTTACAACGAGAATGACTATAGATAAGGAAAAGCTTGCATAGGTTGCTTGCTAAATTAGATATCTTATAAAAGTTACATTAATATAAGTCATTGAATATGGTTGTTATAGCAACGGCATATTTACAACGAGAATGACTATAGATAAGGAAAAGCTTGCATAGGTTGCTTGCTTAATTAGATCTTATAATAAAGGTAGTCATTGAATATGTTTGTAACAAGACAAACAGTTTGCAACGAGAATGACTATTATAAGAGGAAAAACTTGCAATTGGTTGCGTGTTAAATGATCTTATAAATAATAACAAAATATTTACAACGAGATTGACTATAAAAACATCATATTTACAACGAGAATGACAATAAAATGCTTGCATAAATTATATATATATATACATATAAATATAAGATTGTTGTACTTAAAAAAGTAAATTATATTACACGCATTGGTAATATTATAATTTATTAAAAGAAGGTAAACAATATATTACATACATTGGTAATACCAAAATTTATTAAGAAAATAAACGATATTACATACATTGGTAATATTAGAAAATTTATTAAGAAAATAAATGGTATTTACATACATTGGTAATATTAGAATTTATTAGTAGCGAAAGGTAAACTATTTTACTTACATTGTAAAATTACAGTTTATTTACACACAGTAAATGAGTTTCTCATAAGAGAAGTTTAGACATTCATCAACAATATAAATGTTCATATTTATATATATATATTTATAAACTTTTAAAATAAACTATATTACTTGAATTGGTAATAGAACAGTTTATAGAAATAAGCTATATTACTCACTTTGGTAATAGTACAGTTTATGGGGTTTAAAAAAAAAAAAACAAATTTTGACATAAAATTATATAAATAAACAAAATTAAAATATACTCTAAGCGGAGGATCACTTGGCTCATGGGTCGATGAAGAACGCAGCAAACTGTGCGTCATCGTGTGAACTGCAGGACACATGAACATCGACATTTTGAACGCATATTGCAGTCCATGCTATACGTACTTTAAAATTTTTTTTTTTATAGTGCTGCATGGACTACATATGGTTGAGGGTTGTAAGACTTTCTTAATTAAGTTGCTTGAAGATATTTTTAATATCTTTTTAAGCACATGTTGTATTATTAAAAAATATTATTTGATATTTTTTATAATATTAATAATAAGGAATAATAATAATTTGCTTTTATCTCTTTGCAGATCAAGTATAAAATTTAATATACTGTGAATAGCGATTTGATTACATTAAAGCATAAAAATTATTATTATAAAGTATATAGAAAAAATAAAAACTTTTTAAACAACCTCAACTCATATGAGATTACTCCCTGAATTTAAGCATATTAATGAGGGAAGGAAAAGAAACTAACTAGGATTTTCTTAGTAGCGGCGAGCGAAAAGAAATTTAGTTCAGCACTGAGTTATTTTGTTGTTTTAACAAATATAAGATGCAGTGTATGGAATATCTATAATCTAGTATGATAAATTAGCAGTCCAAGTCCTTCTTAAATGAGGCCATTTACCCATAGAGGGTGCCAGGCCCGTAGTGACGTTAATGATTACTAGAAGATATTTCTTAAGAGTCGTGTTGCTTGATAGTGCAGCACAAATTGGGTGGTAAACTCCATCTAAAACTAAATATAACCATGAGACCGATAGCAAACAAGTACCGTGAGGGAAAGTTGAAAAGAACTCTGAATAGAGAGTTAAATAGTACGTGAAACTGCTTAGAGGTTAAGCCCGATGAACCTGAATATCTAATATGAAAAATTCATTGTTAATAATACATTAATTTTATTTTAATGTAATAATAATGTGCAATTTTTTCATATAAGGACATTGTAATCTGTTAATATGATCGATAATAGAAAAATTTATCAGAAGTATCAGTTTTGCAAAGTTTATGTTTTATTATATAAAAAATTTATTTTTTGATAATTAACATAAAATGCATATATGGTTACAGATAAATTATTGACAGATTTTTATTATATATAGCGCTTACACATACATTATATATGTGTTATAGTAATTAAATTAAATTTTTTAATTTTTTTATTATATGCGTTAATATGATTAACAATGCTATAGATTTAGGATACCTTCGGGACCCGTCTTGAAACACGGACCAAGGAGTCTAACATGTGTGCAAGTCATTGGGTATATAAAACCTAAAGGCGTAATTAACTTAACTGTTTAATTTAATGGGATCATATATATATTATTAATATTATATATTCCATCCCGGGGCGTTCTATACAGTTATGCATTTTAATATAAATTTTTTTTTAAAGGATATATTATATATGCCTCTAACTAGAGCGTACCTTGAGCATATATGTTGTCACCCGAAAGATGATGAACTATACCTGATCAGGTTGAAGTCAGGGGAAACCCTGATGGAGGACCGAAGCAGTTCTGACGTGCAAATCGATTGTCAGAATTGGGTATAGGGGCGATAGACCTATCGAATCATCTAGTAGCTGGTTCCCTCCGAAGTTTCCCTCAGGATAGCTGGTGCATTTAAATATTATTTAAAATAATCTTATCTGGTAAAGCGAATGATTAGAGGCATTAGGGCCGAAACGACCTTAACCTATTCTCAAACTTTAAATGGGTAAGAACCTCACCTTTCTTGATATGAAGGTTGAGGTTATGATATATTGTGCCCAGTGGGCCACTTTTGGTAAGCAGAACTGGCGCTGTGGGATGAACCAAACGTAATGTTAAGGCGCCAAAATTAACAACTCATACTGATACCATGAAAGGCGTTGGTTGCTTAAAACAGCAGGACGGTGGACATGGAAGTCGTAATCCGCTAAGGAGTGTGTAACAACTCACCTGCCGAAGCAACTAGCCCTTAAAATGGATGGCGCTCAAGTTGTATGCCTATACATTACCGCTGAAATATATGATTTATAAATTATATAATTTATAAATTTTGAAGTTTTAGTGAGTAGGAGGGTACAATGGTGTGCGTAGAAGTGTTTGGTGTAAACCTGCATGGAGCCGCCATTGGTACAGATCTTGGTGGTAGTAGCAAATAATCGAATGAGACCTTGGAGGACTGAAGTGGAGAAGGGTTTCGTGTGAACAGTGGTTGATCACGAGTTAGTCGGTCCTAAGTTCTAGGCGAAAGTCGAAAAATTTTTTAAGTTACAAATATGCAATGCAATATATGATATACTTAAATATTTTTGAACGAAAGGGAATACGGTTCCAATTCCGTAACCTGTTGAGTATACGTTTGTTATTAAAAATGGGCTTTTATGCTCATCCTGGTAACAGAAACAACCATAAAGAAGCCGTCGAGAAATATCGAAAGAGTTTTCTTTTCTGTTTCATAGTCGTACTACCATGGAAGTCTTTCGAAGAGAGATATGGTAGATGGACTAGAAGAGCATGGCATTTACTGCTGTGTCGATATTTTCTCCTCGGACCTTGAAAATTTATGGTGGGGTCACGCAAACTTCTTAACAGGCCGTACCGATATCCGCAGCTGGTCTCCAAGGTGAAGAGTCTCTAGTCGATAGAATAATGTAGGTAAGGGAAGTCGGCAAATTAGATCCGTAACTTCGGGATAAGGATTGGCTCTGAAGATTGAGATAGTCGGGCTTGATTGGGAAACAATATTATGGTCTATGTACTCGTTCTGGGTAAATTAGGATTTATACAATTTTTTTTTCTAAAGATTGTGTTTATCTGTTCCCCGGATAGAAGTTTACGTAACCAATTGTGGAACTTTCTTGCTAATAATTTATAATTTATAAATGATTTTTTTAAAGGGATTATTTTTATTATAAATTTATAACGGCTATCAATTAACAATCAATTCAGAACTGGCACGGACTTGGGGAATCCGACTGTCTAATTAAAACAAAGCATTGTGATGGCCCTAACGGGTGTTGACACAATGTGATTTCTGCCCAGTGCTCTGAATGTCAAAGTGAAGAAATTCAAGTAAGCGCGGGTTAACGGCGGGAGTAACTATGACTCTCTTAAGTGGTTTAGTGGGGAACATTCACGGCCCGACTTGCTAAGTCAAGGAGGAGACCCGTTGGATGTATCTTGTCACTCTTTGAGACGAGTCTCCGGCATGAGCTGGATTGCTAATTAAGCTTCAAGGTTACTAAGTCAGTCAGTAAGGATCTCTGAAAGCCTAAAGGTAACTGCTTGGTTAGCATAATAGTTGCGGGATTGATGTATGCGAAGACATAGCCTCTCTCGATCCTCAGTGTAGCCCAACCTCCACGTGGTTCCCCTGGTAACCTGGCTCAGGCCGGGGCCAATGGTGTCTACACGGGTCTAACGATACCCCATGGTTGGGCAAACCTCCCTTGCAAAGTGAGCTTGGGAACGTCAATACCCAAACCAGAGAATCGGCGGGAAGAGCCCGTGAAATCCACCCTTGTGCGGCCCATTCCAGAGTTTCGGCTGTGGTGCTAGTGCTATTCTTGCATCTAGTGAAAAAGTCCGGGTGGTTCGTTTCTGGCTTCAAAAGTGTCAGGATATTTGCTCAGTCTTGGATTGACTGAAGCATCTATTAGCCCAACTGAGGATGAGGAGGTCATGAGGGCATCTCGACGACTTATTCCAGAAACGAGAAAAACATAACCTGGCGGACAAATCCGAATTACAGCCGTCAAAAGGCTGTCCGCGGGGTTCATAATGTAATCGGGTTCATGGGGAGGGCTAACTACCCAAACTGAATGAACTGAAACCTATATTGTTGAAAGAAATTTAATAAATAATGGTTACCGGAACCTGCTAACCGCGGGGGAAGGTATTGACAATATAACCGCTGGGTTACGACAAGCCGAACCGAGTGTCTCGGGTGTCGTAGCTGAAGATTTGCTAGCGCATATGTGTGACATCTGTGGTAGGTCCTTTGCTACTGATCGTGGCCTTGGAGTACACAGGAGAAGACAGCATCCACTGGAAGCGCATCAGGCAATCGACACGGACAGACGTAGATTACGTTGGTCTGACGAGGAAGTGAGACTTATGGCCAGGCATGAGGCAACTCTGCTTGCAATGGATCGTGATAATGCACTTTGTGCTATAAATCAGCAGATCCGACATAAGTTTCCGGACAGGACGATCGAAGCTATAAAGAGCCGAAGGAAACGTCTTGACTATAGGCAGATGGTGGAAGGGTTCTTGCAGGAGCTCCATCAAGGAAGGAATGCAAGTCCCATTCCAACCATAAATACTCCAAGCCGGGATGAGCTCATTCGAGTCATCCAGGAGCTTTGTGTGGTAGTTGGGCAGCTGGAACGCCCTCGGGCGGAAAGGCTTGTTCAAATTGCCAATAACACCATAAATGGTCAAGACGTAAAAGAACAAATTATGGCATGGCTTCGAGAGTCCTTTAATGTCCTCAGACGGCCACGTGGGCCCAACATCAGCTCCGTGGCACCAGAAATAACTGGAAATAGCAGAGAAAAGAAGCGTCGGAGATATGCGGTCATGCAAGGACTATTCCGTAAAGGGTTTAAGGTAGGTGCGAGGGCACTCCTCGATGATACTTGGTTAACAGGTAGAGAGGGGCCGCCCGATGATCACATTTTTGAGCACTGGAAAAACATCTTCCAGCAGCCCAGCACGGAATATACTTGCTCCGGCTCGAGCGTTGACAGTGGGCTCTCAAACATTTGGGATCCAATCACTGTCGAAGAACTCAATAAGGCTACCCTGGACATTAACACCAGTCCAGGTATTGACGGTATCTCCGCTCGCGCTTGGGCTGCCTTAAACCCAAGTGAGCGAGCGCTTCTTTTTAACATCTTCCTGCTTTGTGGTGAGGTCCCTCACGAGTTGCTACTAACACGAACTGTGTTTATACCCAAAGTAGATGGACCAGTTGCTTGCGACCAACTTAGGCCTATCTCCATTGGGTCAGTGGTAACTCGGCAATTTCACAAAATCTTGGCTAATCGGATCACACTAAATCACAGGCATGATCCCCGTCAAAGAGGATTTCTCCCCAGGGATGGCTGTGGGGAGAATCTGTTTGTATTAAAAGCACTTTTACATAAAGCGCAGACGGGGATTAAGGAGCTTCATCTGGCGACGCTGGACCTCACGAAAGCTTTCGATACCTTATCTCATAAGGCTATCGTTGCTGAACTGAGGAGAAAGGGTTGCCCGAGGGAGTTCCTTCAATATGTCGACAGTGTGTACCGTGACGGGAAAACAGTGATGCAAATTGACACAAACGAGCTCACAACCCAAGTATGCCGAGGTGTGAAAC
>CAWUPM010000750.1:0-15000 GCA_963924295.1 Dioctria rufipes | reverse complement strand
GACCCAATATACTGTACTGCCTTTCGGTTAAAATTTGACCGAACTATCCTGAAAATTTGTACTAAACTGATTTAGAGAATTTAAAAATTTGATATTTTAGGTACAAATTTGAACGGCGAATGCTCCCGATGTATGGAATATATTGACTTGAAATTTTTAGCATATGAAAGCTGAAAGTATGTAGATAACTTCGTTAGTGCATATAATTAAAAAAAGTGTAAAGAAAATATAGTATTTGGGGTATATGTGACCCAAGGTAGTGAAAATGTCTCAGTGGCGTAGAGAAAAATATCGAAAAAAGGGGTCAAAATGAAATTAATGGAGAAAAAAAGTACACCACGTAATAGTACTCGCCAAGACCTTTCCAAAAAGTACCTACATGCCGGGGTAGGGGTGAAAGTAAAAATCGCGAAATTTTCATAGGGGTACCCCTGTAAAAACGGGAAAAAATTTAATTTTTCGCGGGAGTTGGCCAACTGTAATTGCTATAGAATCTGAAGGAAAAGCCCGAATGCCTTCAAATAAACTTCCAGACATAGAGGAGACCTGTAGGTAGCACATTTTATAAGCACTGTGCCGTGAGTTACATAGTACTCCCCGGTAGATGGCGCCAAGTGCGCGAGAAAAGTTGTCACAGTTATGTATTTTTTTAAATAGGTAAATAAGGTGCTATGTCGCTGAAATTTCGTATAGGCAAATCTTGTGGTAAGCCGGTATCCATAAAAAATTCAAAAGTTGGATTTATCTGAAATTCGTAGAGCAAAGTTTCCAAATGAAGATTTTCGTTAAAAATTTTGGCCGTGGAAAAAAAATTTTTACAACGCAAATGGGAGGGGGTGGGAAATAGTCCTCAAAAAATCACAAAAAAATCAGAAAAAAATAATCAAAAGGAATTTTGAAATCGGTTTATATTTGGGCTAATTATGGTGAGGGGATGAATTAATACGTATGTACATACATGTAATTTGAGAAATTCGATTGAACCAAGTTTACCGAATTTGAAAAAGAAATACATAGATCGATAGTACTCGTCAAGACCTTTCCAATGACTCCTCACTGATTGAGATCAAATGTAAAAATAATATAGTATTTGGGGTATATGTGACCCAAGGTACTGAAAATGTCTCAGTGGCGTAGAGAAAAATATCGAAAAAAGGGGTCAAAATGAAATTAATGGCGAAAAAAAGTACACCACGTAATAGTACTCGCCAAGACCTTTCCAAAAAGTACCTACATGCCGGGGTAGGGGTGAAAGTAAAAATCGCGAAATTTTCATAGGGGTACCCCTGTAAAAACGGGAAAAAATTTAATTTTTCGCGGGAGTTGGCCAACTGTAATTGCTATAGAATCTGAAGGAAAAGCCCGAATGCCTTCAAATAAACTTCCAGACATAGAGGAGACCTGTAGGTAGCACATTTTATAAGCACTGTGCCGTGAGTTACATAGTACTCCCGGTAGATGGCGCCAAGTGCGCGAGAAAAGTTGTCACAGTTATGTATTTTTTTAAATAGGTAAATAAGGTGCTATGTCGCTGAAATTTCGTATAGGCAATCTTGTGGTAAGCCGGTATCCATAAAAAATTCAAAAGTTGGATTTATCTGAAATTCGTAGAGCAAAGTTTCCAAATGAAGATTTTCGTTAAAAATTTTGGCCGTGGAAAAAAAATTTTTACAACGCAAATGGGAGGGGGTGGGAAATAGTCTCAAAAAATCACAAAAAAATCAGAAAAAAATAATCAAAAGGAATTTTTGAAATCGGTTTATATTTGGGCTAATTATGGTGAGGGGATGAATTAATACGTATGTACATACATGTAATTTGAGAAATTCGATTGAACCAAGTTTACCGAATTTGAAAAAGAAATACATAGATCGATAGTACTCGTCAAGACCTTTCCAATGACTCCTCACTGATTGAGATCAAATGTAAAAATAATATAGTATTTGGGGTATATGTGACCCAAGGTACTGAAAATGTCTCAGTGGCGTAGAGAAAAATACCGAAAAAAGGGGTCAAAATGAAATTAATGGCGAAAAAAAGTACACCACGTAATAGTACTCGCCAAGACCTTTCCAAAAAGTACCTACATGCCGGGGTAGGGGTGAAAGTAAAAATCGCGAAATTTTCATAGGGGTACCCCTGTAAAAACGGGAAAAAATTTAATTTTTCGCGGGAGTTGGCCAACTGTAATTGCTATAGAATCTGAAGGAAAAGCCCGAATGCCTTCAAATAAACTTCCAGACATAGAGGAGACCTGTAGGTAGCACATTTTATAAGCACTGTGCCGTGAGTTACATAGTACTCCCGGTAGATGGCGCCAAGTGCGCGAGAAAAGTTGTCACAGTTATGTATTTTTTTAAATAGGTAAATAAGGTGCTATGTCGCTGAAATTTCGTATAGGCAATCTTGTGGTAAGCCGGTATCCATAAAAAATTCAAAAGTTGGATTTATCTGAAATTCGTAGAGCAAAGTTACCAAATGAAGATTTTCGTTAAAAATTTTGGCCGTGGAAAAAAAATTTTTACAACGCAAATGGGAGGGGGTGGGAAATAGTCTCAAAAAATCACAAAAAAATCAGAAAAAAATAATCAAAAGGAATTTTTGAAATCGGTTTATATTTGGGCTAATTATGGTGAGGGGATGAATTAATACGTATGTACATACATGTAATTTGAGAAATTCGATTGAACCAAGTTTACCGAATTTGAAAAAGAAATACATAGATCGATAGTACTCGTCAAGACCTTTCCAATGACTCCTCACTTATTGAAATCGGATGAAAAATAAGGAATTTTTATTTATTTATCGATGTTTGCTACATGAATTTATAAGGGAAGGCATACGACTTTTGAGATTTTTATAAGGAACACATGAAAAATTTCTGATTTGGCACTATACATTTTCATACACTACACACCAATTCTAATCATATGCTTATACTGGAAATCGGATTTGCGAAAAATTGCAGAAAAGAAATATCAATAAACTCATTTCCCAATTTTTGTACGGGACACATGAGTGTTTTCTTATAACAAAACAGAAAAATTTTCTGACTGTAAAAGAAATCGAGGTTTGCTACATGAATTTATAAGGGAAGGCATACGACTTTTGAGATTTTTATAAGGAACACATGAAAAATTTCTGATTTGGCACTATGCATTTTCATACACTACACACCAATTCTAATCATATGCTTATACTGGAAATCGGATTTGCGAAAAATTGCAGAAAAGAAATATCAATAAACTCATTTCCCAATTTTTGTACGGGACACATGAGTGTTTTCTTATAACAAAACAGAAAAATTTTCTGACTGTAAAAGAAATCGAGGTTTGCTACATGAATTTATAAGGGAAGGCATACGACTTTTGAGATTTTTATAAGGAACACATGAAAAATTTCTGATTTGGCACTATGCATTTTCATACACTACACACCAATTCTAATCATATGCTTATACTGGAAATCGGATTTGCGAAAAATTGCAGAAAAGAAATATCAATAAACTCATTTCCCAATTTTTGTACGGGACACATGAGTGTTTTCTTATAACAAAACAGAAAAATTTTCTGACTGTAAAAGAAATCGAGGTTTGCTACATGAATTTATAAGGGAAGGCATACGACTTTTGAGATTTTTATAAGGAACACATGAAAAATTTCTGATTTGGCACTATGCATTTTCATACACTACACACCAATTCTAATCATATGCTTATACTGGAAATCGGATTTGCGAAAAATTGCAGAAAAGCAATATCAATAAACTCATTTCCCAAAATTTTTGTATGGGACACATGAGTGTTTTCTTATAACAAAAGGGTAAAATTTTCTGACTGTAAAAAAAGCGTTTTACTCTTCCACTGGTCGGGTTGCAGAACACCTATAGGGGGTAGTGGTCCTCTGAGCGATGGACGGTGACGTCAAGAAACATGATTTTATAAGAAATCCTAATAACTCTTACTTATCTATGTGCTTCCACTACCCCCACATGGGTGCGTGGCTTATAAGATGCTTATAAGAACCAACGCACCTATGTGCACATAGATAAGGGCTTAACACGGAAGTCATAAGAGAAAACCTAATAATAGTGGGCGAAAAAAGGTCTTATAAGAAAACCTATAAACTGTCTCATACTATTGCATGGGACACATTAGTGTTTTCTTATAACAAAAGGTTAAAATTATCTGACAGTAAAAAAAGCGTTTTACTCTTCCACTGGTCGGGTTGCAGAACACCTATAGGGGGTAGTGGTCCTCTGAGCGATGGACGGTGACGTCAAGAAACATGATTTTATAAGAAATCCTAATAACTCTTACTTATCTATGTGCTTCCACTACCCCCACATGGGTGCGTGGCTTATAAGATGCTTATAAGAACCAACGCACCTATGTGCACATAGATAAGGGCTTAACACGGAAGTCATAAGAGAAAACCTAATAATAATGGGTGAAAAAAGGTCTTATAAGAAAACCTATAAACTGTCTCATACTATGTATGGGATACATGAGTGTTTTCTTATAACGAAAGAGAAAATTTGGAATTTATTGGCGAGGAAAGTTCTCTTTATAATAAAGAGAATAAAATGCTGTATGCTTCTTCATGGGAGATTTTGGTCAGGAATTGGTTTTGCACCAAGTCCCGTACCAAAAAAAAAAAAAAATTTACTCTTCCACACTTCAGTCTCCAGACGTACTATAGCCCAACAATTATCGGGCGTTGGAATAGACACGGTTGTTACCAAATCCTAATAAAAACCGATAAAATTGTATGAAAACACGGGGAAAAAATACCATATCCTAATAAAAATCGATAAAATTGTATAAAAAATATATACTTATTGTTATACTTATACTTATACTTATCAACCAAGAACCCCAAGAACCCCAAGAACCCCAAGAACCCCAAGAACCCCAAGAACAGCTTGAAAATGAAAATAAAAATAAAATAAAATTAAATTAAAATTAAATTAAATTAAATTATACATTTAGTATAAAGAACAGGTCTGTGCTATACATTTGAATAATAATGGTAATAAGAAAGCTAATAAAATCATTGGATTGAGCTCGTATGGGCTAAAAAGCACGAAAGAAAGTATATTGGGCGATATACATGTAGTGCAAAGAACAGGTCTGGGCAATGGTAATAAGAAAGCTAATAAAATCATAGGATTGAGCTCGAATGGGCTAAAAAGCACGAAAGAAAGTATATTGGGCGATACACATGTAGTGCAAAGAACAGGTCTGGGCAATGGTAATAAGAAAGCTAATAAAATCATAGGATTGAGCTCGAATGGGCTAAAAAGCACGAAAGAAAGTATATTGGGCGATATACATGTAGTGCAAAGAACAGGTCTGGGCAATGGTAATAAGAAAGCTAATAAAATCATAGGATTGAGCTCGAATGGGCTAAAAAGCACGAAAGAAAGTATATTGGGTGATATACATGTAGTGTAAAGAACAGGTCTGGGCAATGGTAATAAGAAAGCTAATAAAATCATAGGATTGAGCTCGAATGGGCTAAAAAGCACGAAAGAAAGTATATTGGGCGATATACATGTAGTGCAAAGAACAGGTCTGGGCAATGGTAATAAGAAAGCTAATAAAATCATAGCATACTGCGATCTAGTGAAGCTTAACTTATCTTATAAGGATAAGCATAACATATATTGATTTTTATAAGGGACACATAAAAAAATTTTGATTTGCCGCTATCCATTTTCAGACACTACATAAGGATATCATTCATATCCTTTAATCGGAAATCGGATTTGAGAAAAAAAGTTTTCAATTAACTCATTTCCCCATTTTTGTTCGGGACACATGAAGTTATTAGGAAAGGCATAGACGATCTCAAATTTTCATATGGGACACATAAAAAAATCTTGATTTGCCGCTATCCATTTTCAGATACTACATAAGGATAGCATTCATATCCTTTTATCGGAAATCGGATTTGAGAAAAAAAGTTTTCAATTAACTCATTTCCCCATTTTTGTTCGGGACACATGAAGTTATTAGGAAAGGCATACACGATCTTAAATTTTCATATGGGACACATGAAAAAATTTTGATTTGCCGCTATCCATTTTCAGACACTACATAAGGATAGCATTCATATCCTTTTATCGGAAATCGGATTTGAGAAAAAAAGTTTTCAATTAACTCATTTCCCCATTTTTGTTCGGGACACATGAAGTTATTAGGAAAGGCATAGACGATCTTAGATTTTCATATGGGACATATAAAAAAATTTTGATTTGCCGCTATCCATTTTCAGACACTACATAAGGATAGCATTCATATCCTTTTATCGGAAATCGGATTTGAGAAAAAAAGTTTTCAATTAACTCATTTCCCCATTTTTGTTCGGGACACATGAAGTTATTAGGAAAGGCATAGACGATCTTAGATTTTCATATGGGACATATAAAAAAATTTTGATTTGCCGCTATCCATTTTCAGACACTACATAAGGATAGCATTCATATCCTTTTATCGGAAATCGGATTTGCGAAAAAAAAGTTTTCAATTAACACATTTCCCATTTCTCATTTCTCCATTTTTGTTCGGGACACATAAAGTTATTAGGAAAGGGATAGACGATCTTAAATTTTCATATGGGACACATGAAAAAATTTTGATTTGCCGCTATCCATTTTCAGACACTACATAAGGATAGCATTCATATCCTTTTATCGGAAATCGGATTTGCGAAAAAAAAGCTTTCAATTAACATATTTCCCCATTTTTGTTCGGGACACATGAAATTATTAGGAAAGGCATAGACGATCTTAAACTTTTATATGGGACATATGATTTTTTTTTTATAAGGAAAGAGAAAAAGTTTCTTAGTAAATAATTTTTCGTACTTTGTTACACTTCGCCATGAATATGTTAGTAAATCTTCGAAATTTATATACATAATAATTTATAAGAAATGGCATAACATATATTAATTTATATAAGGAACATATGAAAAAATTTTGATTTGCTGCTATCTATTTTCAGACACTACACAACGTTCTTATTCAACTACTTTCACCGGAAATCGGATTATCGAAAAAAAAAAATTTCCATTAACTATAACCCCATTTTTGTATGGGACATATGAATTTTTTTTTATAAGGAAAGAGAAAAAGTTTCTCAGTAAATAATTGTTCCCACTTTGTTACACTTCGCCATGAATGTGTAAGTAAATCTTTGAATTTTATTTATATAATAATTTATAAGAAATGGCATAACATATATTAATTTATATAAGGAACATATGAAAAAAATTTTATTTGCTACTATCTATTATCAGACACTACACAACACTCTTATTCAACTCCTTTTACCGGAATTCGGATTTGCAAAAAAAAAAAAAAAAACAATCCATTAACTATTTCCCCATTTTTGTTCAGGACATATAAATTTATTAGGAAAGGTATAAATCTTTTGAGATTTTTATATGCATCACATGAAAAATTTTTGATTAGGCACTATCTATTTATAGACAATACATAACGATCCTATTCATATTATTTTACTGGAAATCGATTTTGCAAAAAATTGCGGAAAAAAATTTCTATAAAATTATTTTCCAATTTTTGTATGGGGCACATGAAGTTATTAGGAAAGGCATAAATGCTTTTAGATGTTTATATGAGACATATAAAAAAAATTTTGATTTGACACTATCTATTTTCAGACACTACATAACGATCCTATTGATATTCTTTTACTGGAAATCGATTTTGCAAAAAATTGCAAACAAAAAATTTCTATAAAATTATTTCTCAATTTTTGTATGGGACACAGGAAGTTATTAGGAAAGGCATAAATCTTTTTAGATTTTTATATGGAACACATGAAAAATTTTTGATTTGCCACTATCTATTTTCAGACACTATATAACGATCCTATTCATATGCTTTTACTGGAAATCGATTTTGCAAAAAAATTGAGAAAAAACTTTTCTATAAAATATTATCCAATTTTTGTATGGGACATATGAAGTTATTAGGAAAGGTATAAATCGTTTTTGATTTTTATATGGGACACATGAAAATTATTTGATTTAGCACTATCTATTTTCAGACACTACATAACAATGATATTCATATGCTTTTACTGGAAATCGATTTTGCAAAAAATTGTGAAAAAACTTTTCTATAAAATATTATCCAATTTTTGTATGGGACATATGAAGTTATTAGGAAAGGTATAAATCGTTTTTGATTTTTATATGGGACACATGAAAATTATTTGATTTAGCACTATCTATTTTCAGACAATACATAACGATGCTATACATATTCTTTTACTGGTAATCGATTTTGCAAAAAATTGCGAAAAAAATTTCTATAAAAGTATTTCCCAATTTTTGTATGGGACACATAGTTTTATTAGGAAAGGAATAATTTTTTTTTTATTTTTATATGGGACATATGAAAACTTTTTGATTTAGCACTATCTATTTTCAGACACTACATAACGATGTTATTCATATGCTTTTACTAGTAATCGATTTTGCAAAAAATTGCCACAAAAAATTTCTATAAAAGTATTTCCAGTTTTTGTATGGGACACATGGAGTTATTAGGAAAGGCATAAATTTTTTTGATTTTTATATGGGACACATGAACATTTTTTTGTTTTTGCACTGCCCATTTTCAGATACTATATAACGATCTTATTCATATGCTTTTACTGGAAATCGATTTTGCAAAAAATTGTGAAAAAACTTTTCTATAAAATATTATCCAATTTTTGTATGGGACATATGAAGTTATTAGGAAAGGTATAAATCGTTTTTGATTTTTATATGGGACACATGAAAATTATTTGATTTAGCACCATCTATTTTCAGACACTACATAATGAAGCTATTCATATTCTTTTACTGGTAATCGATTTTGCAAAAAATTGCGAAAAAAAATTTCTATAAAAGTATTTCCCAATTTTTGTATGGGACACATGAAGTTATTAGGAAAGGCATAAATCTTTTTAGATTTTTATATGGAACACATGAAAAATTTTTGATTTGCCACTATCTATTTTCAGACACTATATAACGATCCTATTCATATGCTTTTACTGGAAATCGATTTTGCAAAAAAATTGAGAAAAAACTTTTCTATAAAATATTATCCAATTTTTGTATGGGACATATGAAGTTATTAGGAAAGGTATAAATCGTTTTTGATTTTTATATGGGACACATGAAAATTATTTGATTTAGCACTATCTATTTTCAGACACTACATAACAATGATATTCATATTCTTTTACTGGTAATCGATTTTGCAAAAAATTGCCAAAAAAAATTTCTATAAAAGTATTTCCCAATTTTTGTATGGGACACATGGAGTTATTAGGAAAGGCATAATTTTTTTTGATTTTTATATGGGACACATGAAAATTATTTGATTTAGCACTATCTATTTTCAGACAATACATAACGATGCTATACATATTCTTTTACTGGTAATCGATTTTGCAAAAAATTGCGAAAAAAATTTCTATAAAAGTATTTCCCAATTTTTGTATGGGACACATAGTTTTATTAGGAAAGGAATAATTTTTTTTTTATTTTTATATGGGACATATGAAAACTTTTTGATTTAGCACTATCTATTTTCAGACACTACATAACGATGTTATTCATATGCTTTTACTAGTAATCGATTTTGCAAAAAATTGCCACAAAAAATTTCTATAAAAGTATTTCCAGTTTTTGTATGGGACACATGAAGTTATTAGGAAAGGCATAAATCTATTTAGATTTTTATATGGAACACATGAAAAATTTTTGATTTGCCACTATCTATTTTCAGACACTATATAAGGATCCTATTCATATTCTTTTACTGGTAATCGATTTTGCAAAAAATTGCGAAAAAAATTTCTATAAAAGTATTTCCCAATTTTTGTATGGGACACATAGTTTTATTAGGAAAGGAATAATTTTTTTTTTATTTTTATATGGGACATATGAAAACTTTTTGATTTAGCACTATCTATTTTCAGACACTACATAACGATGTTATTCATATGCTTTTACTAGTAATCGATTTTGCAAAAAATTGCCACAAAAAATTTCTATAAAAGTATTTCCAGTTTTTGTATGGGACACATGAAGTTATTAGGAAAGGCATAAATCTATTTAGATTTTTATATGGAACACGTGAAAAATTTTTGATTTGCCACTATCTATTTTCAGACACTATATAAGGATCCTATTCATATGCTTTTACTGGAAGTCGATTTTGCAAAAAATTGCGAAAAAAAATTTCTATAAAAGTATTTCCCAATTTTTGTATGGGACACATGAAGTTATTAGGAAAGGCATAAATCTATTTAGATTTTTATATGGAACACATGAAAAATTTTTGATTTGCCACTATCTATTTTCAGACACTATATAAGGATCCTATTCATATTCTTTTACTGGTAATCGATTTTGCAAAAAATTGCGAAAAAAAATTTCTATAAAAGTATTTCCCAATTTTTGTATGGGACACATAGTTTTATTAGGAAAGGAATAATTTTTTTTTTATTTTTATATGGGACACATGAAAATTATTTTATTTAGCACCATCTATTTTCAGACACTACATAACAATGATATTCATATTCTTTTACTGGTAATCGATTTTGCAAAAAATTGCCAAAAAAAATTTCTATAAAAGTATTTCCCAATTTTTGTATGGACACATGGAGTTATTAGGAAAGGCATAAATTTTTTTGATTTTTATATGGGACACATGAAAATTATTTGATTTAGCACTATCTATTTTCAGACACTACATAACGATGCTATTCATATTCTTTTACTGGTAATCGATTTTGCAAAAAATTGCGAAAAAAAATTTCTATAAAAGTATTTCCCAATTTTTGTATGGGACACATGAAGTTATTAGGAAAGGCATAAATCTATTTAGATTTTTATATGGAACACGTGAAAAATTTTTGATTTGCCACTATCTAGTTTCAGACACTATATAAGGATCCTATTCATATGCTTTTACTGGAAATCGATTTTGCAAAAAATTGCGAAAAAAAATTTCTATAAAAGTATTTCCCAATTTTTGTATGGGACACATGAAGTTATTAGGAAAGGCATAAATCTATTTAGATTTTTATATGGAACACATGAAAAATTTTTTATTTGCCACTATCTATTTTCCGACACTATATAAGGATCCTATTCATATTCTTTTACTGGTAATCGATTTTGCAAAAAATTGCCAAAAAAAATTTCTATAAAAGTATTTCCCAATTTTTGTATGGAACACATGAAGTTATTAGGAAAGGCATAAATCTTTTTAGATTTTTATATGGGACACATGAAAATTATTTTGTTTTTGCACTACCCATTTTCGAACGATCCTATTCATATGCTTTTCCTGGAAATCGATTTTGCAAAAAAATTGCGAAAAAACTTTTCTATAAAATTATTACCCAATTTTTGTATGGGACATATGAAGTTATTAGGAAAGGCATAAAACTTTTGAGATTTTTATAAGATATACATGAAAAATTTTTGATTTGCCGCTATCTATTTTCAGACATTACTAACGATCCTATTCATATGCTTTTACTGGAAAGCGATTATGCAAAAAATTGCGAACAAAAAATATTTATAAAATTACTTCCCAATTTTTGTATGGGACACATAAACTTATTAGGAAATGCATAAATCTTTTTTCATTTTTATATGGGATACATGAAATTTTTTTGATTTAGCACTATCTATTTTCGGACACTATATAACGATCATATTCATATGCTTTTACTGGAAATCGATTTTGCAAAATATTGCGAACAAAAAATTTCTATAAAATTATTTCCCAATTTTTGTATGGGACACATGAAGTTATTAGGAAAGGCATAAATCTTTTTTGATTTTTATATGGAACACATGAAAAATATTTGATTTGGCACTATCTATTTTCAGATACTACATAACGTTGCTTTTGCTGGAAATCGATTTTACAAACAATTGCGAAAAAAAAATTTCTATAAAATATTTTCCCAATTTTTGTATGGGACATATGAAGTTATTAGGAAAGGTATAAATCTTTTTTGATTTTTATATGGAACACATGAAAAATATTTGATTTGGCACTATTTATTTTCAGATACTACATAACGATCCTATTCATGTGCTTTTGCTGGAAATCGATTTTACAAACAATTGCGAAAAAAAATTTCTATAAAATTTTTTCCCAATTTTTGTATGGGACATATGAAGTTATTAGGAAAGGTATAAATCTTTTTTGATTTTTATATGGAACACATGAAAAATATTTGATTTGGCACTATCTATTTTCAGATACTACATAACGATCCTATTCATGTGCTTTTGCTGGAAATCGATTTTACAAACAATTGCGAAAAAAAAATTCTATAAAATTTTTTCCCAATTTTTGTATGGGACACATAAAACTTTGTTATAAGGAATAGTATAAAGTGTCTCATGCTAATGTACGGGACATATTGATTGCGATATGATTTGGGTATAAATTTTATATCAATAAAATATAAAAATTTCTTATAAGGAAAAGTATAAAGGGTGTCATTGCAAATGTATGGGACATAGTGCTTGGGATATAGTTTTGGTATAAGTTATATGCCAAGAAAAAAAGTGCTCTACCCTTCCACTGGTCGGGTTGCAGAACACCTATAGGGGGTAGTGGTTGTCTGAGCGATGCCAACTCAGACACCAGATATGATTTTATAAGACTTCCTTATAAATCATAATTATTCATGTGCATCTACCCCTCGCATGGGTGCACGGCTTTATACTATGCTTATAAAAGTCGATGTACCTGTGCGCACATATGGCTTAACACGGGAGCCATAAAATAAGACCTTTTTGTTGAATTATAAATTAGCAAGGTCTTATAAGGAATAGTATAAAGTGTCTCATGCTAATGTATGGGACATATGATTTCGATATGATTTGAGTATAAATTTTATATCAATAAAATGTAAAAATGTCTTATAAGGAAAAGTATAAAGTGTCTCATGCTAATGTATGGGACACAGTGCTTGGGATATAGTTTTGGTATAAGTTATATGCCAAGAAAAAAAGTGCTTTACCCTTCCACTGGTCGGGTTGCAGAACACCTATAGGGGGTAGTGGTTGTCTGAGCGATGCCAACTCAGACACCAGATATGATTTTATAAGACTTCCTTATAAATCATAATTATTCATGTGCATCTACCCCTCGCATGGGTGCACGACTTTATACTATGCTTATAAAAGTCGATGTACCTGTGCGCACATATGGCTTAACACGGGAGCCATAAAATAAGACCTTTTTGTTGAATTATAAATTAGCAAGGTCTTATAAGGAATAGTATAAAGTGTCTCATGCTAATGTATGGGACATATGATTTCGATATGATTTGAGTATAAATTTTATATCAATAAAATGTAAAAATGTCTTATAAGGAAAAGTATAAAGTGTCTCATGCTAATGTATGGGACACAGTGCTTGGGATATAGTTTTGGTATAAGTTATATGCCAAGAAAAAAAGTGCTTTACCCTTCCACTGGTCGGGTTGCAGAACACCTATAGGGGGTAGTGGTTGTCTGAGCGATGCCAACTCAGACACCAGATATGATTTTATAAGACTTCCTTATAAATCATAATTATTCATGTGCATCTACCCCTCGCATGGGTGCACGACTTTATACTATGCTTATAAAAGTCGATGTACCTGTGCGCACATATGGCTTAACACGGGAGCCATAAAATAAGACCTTTTTGTTGAATTATAAATTAGCAAGGTCTTATAAGGAATAGTATAAAGTGTCTCATGCTAATGTATGGGACATATGATTTCGATATGATTTGAGTATAAATTTTATATCAATAAAATGTAAAAATGTCTTATAAGGAAAAGTATAAAGTGTCTCATGCTAATGTATGGGACACAGTGCTTGGGATATAGTTTTGGTATAAGTTATATGCCAAGAAAAAAAGTGCTTTACCCTTCCACTGGTCGGGTTGCAGAACACCTATAGGGGGTAGTGGTTGTCTGAGCGATGCCAACTCAGACACCAGATATGATTTTATAAGACTTCCTTATAAATCATAATTATTCATGTGCATCTACCCCTCGCATGGGTGCACGACTTTATACTATGCTTATAAAAGTCGATGTACCTGTGCGCACATATGGCTTAACACGGGAGCCATAAAATAAGACCTTTTTGTTGAATTATAAATTAGCAAGGTCTTATAAGGAATAGTATAAAGTGTCTCATGCTAATGTATGGGACATATGATTTCGATATGATTTGAGTATAAATTTTATATCAATAAAATGTAAAAATGTCTTATAAGGAAAAGTATAAAGTGTCTCATGCTAATGTATGGGACACAGTGCTTGGGATATAGTTTTGGTATAAGTTATATGCCAAGAAAAAAAGTGCTTTACCCTTCCACTGGTCGGGTTGCAGAACACCTATAGGGGGTAGTGGTTGTCTGAGCGATGCCAACTCAGACACCAGATATGATTTTATAAGACTTCCTTATAAATCATAATTATTCATGTGCATCTACCCCTCGCATGGGTGCACGACTTTATACTATGCTTATAAAAGTCGATGTACCTGTGCGCACATATGGCTTAACACGGGAGCCATAAAATAAGACCTTTTTGTTGAATTATAAATTAGCAAGGTCTTATAAGGAATAGTATAAAGTGTCTCATGCTAATGTATGGGACATATGATTTCGATATGATTTGAGTATAAATTTTATATCAATAAAATGTAAAAATGTCTTATAAGGAAAAGTATAAAGTGTCTCATGCTAATGTATGGGACACAGTGCTTGGGATATAGTTTTGGTATAAGTTATATGCCAAGAAAAAAAGTGCTTTACCCTTCCACTGGTCGGGTTGCAGAACACCTATAGGGGGTAGTGGTTGTCTGAGCGATGCCAACTCAGACACCAGATATGATTTTATAAGACTTCCTTATAAATCATAATTATTCA
>CAWUPM010000749.1:0-22941 GCA_963924295.1 Dioctria rufipes | reverse complement strand
ATTTATTTTTTGAAAAATTTACTATAGAAAAGGCAATCCTCGGCGTATTTAAAATTTGCGACAGTAAAAAATTATTTTTTGAAAAATTTACTATAGAAAAGGCAATCCTCGGCGTATTTAAAATTTGCGACAGTAAAAAATTATTTTTTGAAAAATTTGCTATAGAAAAGGCAATCCTCGGCGTATTTAAAATTTGCGACAGTAAAAAATTATTTTTTTGAAAAATTTACTATAGAAAAGGCAATCCTCGGCGTATTTAAAATTTGCGACAGTAAAAAATTATTTTTTGAAAAATTTACTATAGAAAAGGCAATCCTCGGCATATTTAAAATTTGCGACAATAAAAAATTACTTTTTGAAAAATTTAATATAGAAAAGGCAATCCTCGGCGTATTTAAAATTTGCGACAGTAAAAAATTATTTTATGAAAAATTTACTATAGAAAAGGCAATCCTCGGCGTATTTAAAAATTGCGACAGTAAAAAATTATTTTTTGAAAAATTTACTATAGAAAATGCAATCCACGGCGTATTTAAAATTTGCGACAGTAAAAAATTATTTTTTGAAAAATTTTACTATAGAAAAGGCAATCCTCGGCATATTTAAAATTTGCGACAATAAAAAATTATTTTTTGAAAAATTTACTATAGAAAAGGCAATCCTCGGCGTATTTAAAATTTGCGACAGTAAAAAATTATTTTTTGAAAAAATTTACTATAGAAAAGGCAATCCTCGGCGTATTTAAAATTTACGACAGTAAAAAATTATTTTTTGAAAAATTTACTATAGAAAAGGCAATCCTCGGCGTATTAAAATTTGCGACAGTAAAAAATTATTTCTTGAAAAATTTACTATAGAAAAGGCAATCCTCGGCGTATTTAAAATTTGCGACAGTAAAAAATTATTTTTTGAAAAATTTACTATAGAAAAGGCAATCCTCGGCGTATTTAAAATTTGCGACAATAAAAAATTATTTTTTGAAAAATTTACTATAGAAAAGGCAATCCTCGGCGTATTTAAAATTTGCTGCAGTAAAAAATTATTTTATGAAAAATTTATTATAGAAAAGGCAATCCTCGGCGTATTTAAAATTTGCGACAGTAAAAATTTATTTTTGGAAAAATTTACTATAGAAAAAGGCAATCCTCGGCGTATTTAAAATTTGCGACAGTAAAAAATTATTTTATGAAAAATTTACTATAGAAAAGGCAATCCTCGGCGTATTTATAATTTGTGACAGCATAAAAATTATTTTTTGAAAAATTTACTATAGAAAAGGCAATCCTCGGCGTATTTAAAAATTTGCGACAGTAAAAAATTATTTTTTGAAAAATTTACTATAGAAAAGGCAATCCTCGGCGTGTTAAAATTTGCGACAGTAGAAAATTAATTTTTGAAAAATTTACTATAGAAAAGGCAATCCTCGGCGTATTTAAAATTTGCGACAGTAAAAAATTATTTTAGAAAAATTTACTATAGAAAAGGCAATCCTCGGCGTATTTAAAATTTGCGACAGTAAAAAATTATTTTTTGAAAAATTACTATAGAAAAGGCAATCCTCGGCGTATTTAAAAATTGCGACAATAAAAAATTATTTTTTGAAAAATTTACTATAGAAAAGGCAATCCTCGGCGTATTTAAAATTTGCGACAGTAAAAAATTATTTTTTGAAAAATTTACTATAGAAAAGGCAATCCTCGGCGTATTTAAAATTTGCGACAGTAAAAAATTATTTTTTGAAAAATTTACTATAGAAAAGGCAATCCTCGGCGTATTTAAAATTTGCGACAGTAAAAAATTATTTTTTGAAAAATTTACTATAGAAAAGGCAATCCTCGGCGTATTTAAAATTTGCGACAGTAAAAAAATTATTTTTTGAAAAATTTACTATAGAAAAGGCAATCCTCGGCGTATTTTAAAATTTTCGACAGTAAAAAATTATTTTTGAAAAATTTACTATAGAAAAGGCAATCCTCGGCGTATTTAAAATTGCGACAGTAAAAAATTATTTATGAAAAATTTACTATAGAAAAGGCAATCCTCGGCGTATTTAAAATTTGCGACAGTAAAAAATTATTTTTTGAAAAATTTACTATAGAAAAGGCAATCCTCGGCGTATTTAAAATTTGCGACAGTAAAAAATAATTTTTTGAAAAATTTACTATAGAAAAGGCAATCCTCGGCGTATTTAAAATTTGCGACGGTAAAAAATAATTTTTTGAAAAATTTACTATAGAAAAGGCAATCCTCGGCGTATTTAAAATTTGCGACAGTAAAAAATTATTTTTTGAAAAATTTACTATAGAAAAGGCAATCCTCGGCGTATTTAAAATTTGCGACAGTAAAAATTTGTTTTTTGAAAAATTTACTATAGAAAAGGCAATCCTCGGCGTATTTAAAATTTGCGACAGTAAAAAATTATTTTTTGAAAAATTTACTATAGAAAAGGCAATCCTCGGCGTATTTAAAATTTGCGACAGTAAAAAATTATTTTTTGAAAAATTTGCTATAGAAAAGGCAATCCTCGGCGTATTTAAAATTTGCGACAGTAAAAAATTATTTTTTGAAAAATTTACTATAGAAAAGGCAATCCTCGGCGTATTTAAAATTTGCGACAGTAAAAAATTATTTTTTGAAAAATTTACTATAGAAAAGGCAATCCTCGGCATATTTAAAATTTGCGACAATAAAAAATTACTTTTTGAAAAATTTACTATAGAAAAGGCAATCCTCGGCGTATTTAAAATTTGCGACAGTAAAAAATTATTTTATGAAAAATTTACTATAGAAAAGGCAATCCTCGGCGTATTTAAAATTTGCGACAGTAAAAAATTATTTTTTGAAAATTTACTATAGAAAATGCAATCCACGGCGTATTTAAAATTTGCGGACAGTAAAAAATTATTTTTTGAAAAATTTACTATAGAAAAGGCAATCCTCGGCATATTTAAAATTTGCGACAATAAAAAATTATTTTTTGAAAAATTTACTATAGAAAAGGCAATCCTCGGCGTATTTAAAATTTGCGACAGTAAAAAATTATTTTTTGAAAAATTTACTATAGAAAAGGCAATCCTCGGCGTATTTAAAATTTGCGACAGTAAAAAATTATTTTTTGAAAAATTTACTATAGAAAAGGCAATCCTCGGCGTATTTAAAATTTGCGACAGTAAAAAATTATTTCTTGAAAAATTTACTATAGAAAAAGCAATCCTCGGCGTATTTAAAATTTGCGACAGTAAAAAATTATTTTTTGAAAAATTTACTATAGAAAAGGCAATCCTCGGCGTATTTAAAATTTGCGACATAAAAAATTATTTTTTGAAAAATTTACTATAGAAAAGGCAATCCTCGGCGTATTTAAAATTTTGCTGCAGTAAAAAATTATTTTATGAAAAATTTATTATAGAAAAGGCAATCCTCGGCGTATTTAAAATTTGCGACAGTAAAAAATTATTTTTTGAAAAATTTACTATAGAAAAGGCAATCCTCGGCGTATTTAAAATTTGCGACAGTAAAAAATTATTTTTTGAAAAATTTACTATAGAAAAGGCAATCTTCGGCGTATTTAAAATTTGCGACAGTAAAAAATTATTTTTTGAAAAATTTACTATACAAAAGGCAATCCCCGGCGTATTTAAAATTTGCGACAGTAAAAAATTATTTTTTGAAAAAATTTACTATAGAAAAAGGCAATTCTCGGCGTGTTTAAAATTTGCGACAGTAGAAAATTATTTTTTGAAAAATTTACTATAGAAAAGGCAAACCTCGGCGTATTTAAATTTGCGACGTTAAAAAATTATTTTATGAAAAATTTACTATAGAAAAGGCAATCCTCGGCGTATTTAAAATTTGCGACAGTAAAAAATTATTTTTTGAAAAATTTACTATAGAAAAGGCAATCCTCGGCGTATTTAAAATTTGCGACAGTAAAAATTTAGTTTTTGAAAAATTTACTATAGAAAAGGCAATCCTCGGCGTATTTAAAATTTGCGACAGTAAAAAGTTATTTTATGAAAATTTACCATAGAAAAGGCAATCCTCGGCGTATTTAAAATTTGCGACAGTAAAAAATTATTTTTTGAAAAATTTACTATAGAAAAGGCAATCCTCGGCCGACAGTAAAAAATAATTTTTTGAAAAATTTACTAATAGAAAAAGGCAATCCTCGGCGTATTTAAAATTTGCGACGGTAAAAAATTATTTTTTTGAAAAAATTTACTATAGAAAAGGCAATCCTCGGCGTATTTAAAATTTGCGACAGTAAAAAATTATTTTTTTGAAAAATTTACTATAGAAAAGGCAATCCTCGGCGTATTTAAAATTTGCGACAGTAAAAATTATTTTTTGAAAAATTTACTATAGAAAAGGCAATCCTCGGCGTATTTAAAATTTGCGACAGTAAAAAATTATTTTTTGAAAAATTTACTATAGAAAAGGCAATCCTCGGCGTATTTAAAATTTGCGACAGTAAAAAATTATTTTTTGAAAAATTTGCTATAGAAAAGGCAATCCTCGGCGTATTTAAAATTTGCGACAGTTAAAAAATTATTTTTTGAAAAATTTACTATAGAAAAGGCAATCCTCGGCGTATTTAAAATTTGCGACAGTAAAAAATAATTTTTTGAAAATTTACTATAGAAAAGGCAATCCTCGGCGTATTTAAAATTTGCGACGGTAAAAAATTATTTTTTGAAAAATTTACTATAGAAAAGGCAATCCTCGGCGTATTTAAAATTTGCGACAGTAAAAATTATTTTTTGAAAAATTTACTATAGAAAAGGCAATCCTCGGCGTATTTAAAATTTGCGACAGTAAAAATTTATTTTTTGAAAAATTTACTATAGAAAAGGCAATCCTCGGCGTATTTAAAATTTGCGACAATAAAAAATTATTTTTTGAAAAATTTTACTATAGAAAAGGCAATCCTCGGCGTATTTAAACTTTGCGACAGTAAAAAATTATTTTTTGAAAAATTTGCTATAGAAAAGGCAATCCTCGGCGTATTTAAAATTTGCGACAGTAAAAAAATTATTTTTTGAAAAATTTACTAAAAAATTATTTTTTGAAAAATTTACTATAGAAAAGGCAATCCTCGGCGTATTTAAAATTTGCGACAGTAAAAAATTATTTTTTGAAAAATTTTCTATAGAAAAGGCAATCTTCGGCATATTTAAAATTTGCGACAATAAAAAATTACTTTTTGAAAAATTTACTATAGAAAAGGCAATCCTCGGCGTATTTAAAATTTGCGACAGTAAAAAATTATTTTATGAAAAATTTACTATAGAAAAGGCAGTCCTCGGCGTATTTAAAATTTGCGACAGTAAAAAATTATTTTTGAAAAATTTACTATAGAAAAGGCAATCCACGGCGTATTTAAAATTTGCGACAGTAAAAAATTATTTTTTGAAAAATTTACTATAGAAAAGGCAATCCTCGGCGTATTTAAAATTTGCGACAGTAAAAAATTATTTTTTGAAAAATTTACTATAGAAAAGGCAATCCTCGGCGTATTTAAAATTTGCGACAGTAAAAAATTATTTTTTGAAAAATTTACTATAGAAAAGGCAATCCTCGGCGTATTTAAAATTTGCGACAGTAAAAAATTATTTTTTGAAAAATTTACTATAGAAAAGGCAATCCTCGGCGTATTTAAAATTTGCGACAATAAAAAATTATTTTTTGAAAAATTTACTATAGAAAAGGCAATCCTCGGCGTATTTAAAATTTGCGACAGTAAAAAATTATTTTTTGAAAAATTTACTATAGAAAAGGCAATCCTCGGCGTATTAAAATTTGCGACAGTAAAAAATTATTTTATGAAAAATTTACTATAGAAAAGTCAAACCTCGGCGTATTTAAAATTTGCGACAGTAAAAAATTATTTCTGAAAAATTTACTATAGAAAAGGCAATCCTCGGCGTATTTAAAATTTGCGACAGTAAAAATTTATTTTTGGAAAAATTTACTATAGAAAAGGCAATCCTCGGCGTATTTAAAATTTGCGACAGTAAAAAATTATTTTATGAAAAATTTACTATAGAAAAGGCAATCCTCGGCGTATTTATAATTTGTGACAGCAAAAAATTATTTTTTGAAAAATTTACTATAGAAAAGGCAATCCTCGGCGTATTTAAAATTTGCGACAGTAAAAAATTATTTTTTGAAAAATTCACTATAGAAAAGGCAATCCTCGGCGTATTTAAAATTTGTGACAGTAAAAAATTATTTTTTGAAAAATTTACTATAGAAAATGCAATCCTCGGCGTATTTAAAATTTGCGACAGTAAAAAATTATTTTTTGAAAAATTTACTATAGAAAACGCAATCCTCGGCGTATTTAAAATTTGCGACAGTAAAAATTTATTATTTGAAAAATTTACTATAGAAAAGGCAATCCTCGGCGTATTTAAAATTTGCGACAGTAAAAAATTATTTTTTGAAAAATTTACTATAGAAAAGGCAATCCTCGGCGTATTTAAAATTTGCGACAGTAAAAAATTATTTTTTGAAAAATTTACTATAGAAAAGGCAATCCTCGGCGTATTTAAAATTTGCGACAGTAAAAAATTATTTTTTGAAAAATTTACTATAGAAAAGGCAATCCTCGGCATATTTAAAATTTGCGACAATAAAAAATTATTTTTTGAAAAATTTACTATAGAAAAGGCAATCCTCGGCGTATTTAAAATTTGCGACAGTAAAAAATTATTTTATGAAAAATTTACTATAGAAAAGGCAATCCTCGGCGTATTTAAAATTTGCGACAGTAAAAAATTATTTTTTGAAAAATTTACTATAGAAAAGGCAATCCACGGCGTATTTAAAATTTGCGACAGTAAAAAATTATTTTTTGAAAAATTTACTATAGAAAAGGCAATCCTCGGCATATTTAAAATTTGCGACAATAAAAAATTATTTTATGAAAAATTTACTATAGAAAAGGCAATCCTCGGCGTATTTAAAATTTGCGACAGTAAAAAATTATTTTTTGAAAAATTTACTATAGAAAAGGCAATCCTCGGCGTATTTAAAATTTGCGACAGTAAAAATTTAGTTTTTGAAAAATTTACTATAGAAAAGGCAATCCTCGGCGTATTTAAAATTTGCGACAGTAAAAAATTATTTTATGAAAAATTTACTATAGAAAAGGCAATCCTCGGCGTATTTAAAATTTGCGACAGTAAAAAATTATTTTTTGAAAAATTTACTATAGAAAAGGCAATCCTCGGCGTATTTAAAATTTGCGACAGTAAAAAATAATTTTTTGAAAAATTTACTATAGAAAAGGCAATCCTCGGCGTATTTAAAATTTGCGACGGTAAAAAATTATTTTTTGAAAAATTTACTATAGAAAAGGCAATCCTCGGCGTATTTAAAATTTGCGACAGTAAAAAATTATTTTTTGAAAAATTTACTATAGAAAAGGCAATCCTCGGCGTATTTAAAATTTGCGACAGTAAAAAATTATTTTTTGAAAAATTTACTATAGAAAAGGCAATCCTCGGCGTATTTAAAATTTGCGACAGTAAAAAATTATTTTTTGAAAAATTTGCTATAGAAAAGGCAATCCTCGGCGTATTTAAAATTTGCGACAGTAAAAAATAATTTTTTGAAAAATTTACTATAGAAAAGGCAATCCTCGGCGTATTTAAAATTTGCGACAGTAAAAAATAATTTTTGAAAAATTTACTATAGAAAAGGCAATCCTCGGCGTATTTAAAATTTGCGACGGTAAAAAATTATTTTTTGAAAAATTTACTATAGAAAAGGCAATCCTCGGCGTATTTAAAATTTGCGACAGTAAAAAATTATTTTTTGAAAAATTTACTATAGAAAAGGCAATCCTCGGCGTATTTAAAATTTGCGACAGTAAAAATTTATTTTTTGAAAAATTTACTATAGAAAAGGCAATCCTCGGCGTATTTAAAATTTGCGACAATAAAAAATTATTTTTTGAAAAATTTACTATAGAAAAGGCAATCCTCGGCGTATTTAAACTTTGCGACAGTAAAAAATTATTTTTTGAAAAATTTGCTATAGAAAAGGCAATCCTCGGCGTATTTAAAATTTGCGACAGTAAAAAATTATTTTTTGAAAAATTTACTATAGAAAAGGCAATCCTCGGCGTATTTAAAATTTGCGACAGTAAAAAATTATTTTTTGAAAAATTTACTATAGAAAAGGCAATCCTCGGCATATTTAAAATTTGCGACAATAAAAAATTACTTTTTGAAAAATTTACTATAGAAAAGGCAATCCTCGGCGTATTTAAAATTTGCGACAGTAAAAAATTATTTTATGAAAAATTTACTATAGAAAAGGCAATCCTCGGCGTATTTAAAATTTGCGACAGTAAAAAATTATTTTTTGAAAAATTTACTATAGAAAAGGCAATCCACGGCGTATTTAAAATTTGCGACAGTAAAAAATTATTTTTTGAAAAATTTACTATAGAAAAGGCAATCCTCGGCATATTTAAAATTTGCGACAATAAAAAATTATTTTTTGAAAAATTTACTATAGAAAAGGCAATCCTCGGCGTATTTAAAATTTGCGACAGTAAAAAATTATTTTTTGAAAAATTTACTATAGAAAAGGCAATCCTCGGCGTATTTAAAATTTGCGACAGTAAAAAATTATTTTTTGAAAAATTTACTATAGAAAAGGCAATCCTCGGCGTATTTAAAATTTGCGACAGTAAAAAATTATTTTTTGAAAAATTTACTATAGAAAAGGCAATCCTCGGCGTATTTAAAATTTGCGACAGTAAAAAATTATTTTATGAAAAATTTACTATAGAAAAGGCAATCCTCGGCGTATTTAAAATTTGCGACAGTAAAAAATTATTTTCTGAAAAATTTACTATAGAAAAGGCAATCCTCGGCGTATTTAAAATTTGCGACAATAAAAATTTATTTTGGAAAAATTTACTATAGAAAAGGCAATCCTCGGCGTATTTAAAATTTGCGACAGTAAAAAATTATTTTATGAAAAATTTACTATAGAAAAGGCAATCCTCGGCGTATTTATAATTTGTGACAGCAAAAAATTATTTTTTGAAAAATTTACTATAGAAAAGGCAATCCTCGGCGTATTTAAAATTTGCGACAGTAAAAAATTATTTTTTGAAAAATTCACTATAGAAAAGGCAATCCTCGGCGTATTTAAAATTTGTGACAGTAAAAAATTATTTTTTGAAAAATTTACTATAGAAAATGCAATCCTCGGCGTATTTAAAATTTGCGACAGTAAAAAATTATTTTTGAAAAATTTACTATAGAAAACGCAATCCTCGGCGTATTTAAAATTTGCGACAGTAAAAATTTATTTTTTGAAAAATTTACTATAGAAAAGGCAATCCTCGGCGTATTTAAAATTTGCGACAGTAAAAAATTATTTTTTGAAAAATTTACTATAGAAAAGGCAATCCTCGGCGTATTTAAAATTTGCGACAGTAAAAAATTATTTTTTGAAAAATTTACTATAGAAAAGGCAATCCTCGGCGTATTTAAAATTTGCGACAGTAAAAAATAATTTTTGAAAAATTTACTATAGAAAAGGCAATCCTCGGCATATTTAAAATTTGCGACAATAAAAAATTATTTTTTGAAAAATTTACTATAGAAAAGGCAATCCTCGGCGTATTCAAAATTTGCGACAGTAAAAAATTATTTTATGAAAAATTTACTATAGAAAAGGCAATCCTCGGCGTATTTAAAATTTGCGACAGTAAAAAATTATTTTTTGAAAAATTTACTATAGAAAAGGCAATCCTCGGCGTATTTAAAATTTGCGACAGTAAAAAATTAATTTTTTGAAAAATTTACTATAGAAAAGGCAATCCTCGGCGTATTTAAAATTTGCGACAGTAAAAAATTATTTTTGAAAAATTTACTATAGAAAAGGCAATCCTCGGCGTATTTAAAATTTGCGACAGTAAAAAATTATTTTTGAAAAATTTACTATAGAAAAGGCAATCCTCGGCATATTTAAAATTTGCGACAATAAAAAATTATTTTTTGAAAAATTTACTATAGAAAAGGCAATCCTCGGCGTATTTAAAATTTGCGACAGTAAAAAATTATTTTATGAAAATTTACTATAGAAAAGGCAATCCTCGGCGTATTTAAAATTTGCGACAGTAAAAAATTATTTTTTGAAAAATTTACTATAGAAAAGGCAATCCACGGCGTATTTAAAATTTGCGACAGTAAAAAAATTATTTTTTGAAAAATTTACTATAGAAAAGGCAATCCTCGGCATATTTAAAATTTGCGACAATAAAAAATTATTTTTTGAAAAATTTACTATAGAAAAGGCAATCCTCGGCGTATTTAAAATTTGCGACAGTAAAAAATTATTTTTTGAAAAATTTACTATAGAAAAGGCAATCCTCGGCGTATTTAAAATTTGCGACAGTAAAAAATTATTTTTTGAAAAATTTACTATAGAAAGGGCAATCCTCGGCGTATTTAAAATTTGCGACAGTAAAAAATTATTTTTTGAAAAATTTACTATAGAAAAGGCAATCCTCGGCGTGTTTAAAATTTGCGACAGTAGAAAATTATTTTTTGAAAAATTTACTATAGAAAAGGCAATCCTCGGCGTATTTAAAATTTGCGACAGTAAAAAATTATTTTATGAAAAAATACTATAGAAAAGGCAATCCTCGGCGTATTTAAAATTTGCGACAGTAAAAAATTATTTTTTGAAAAATTTACTATAGAAAAGGCAATCCTCGGCGTATTTAAAATTTGCGACAGTAAAAATTTATTTTTTGAAAAATTTACTATAGAAAAGGCAATCCTCGCCGTATTTAAAATTTGCGACAGTAAAAAATTATTTTATGAAAAATTTACTATAGAAAAGGCAATCCTCGGCGTATTTAAAGCTTACGACAGTAAAAAATTAATTTTGAAAAATTTACTATAGAAAAGGCAATCCTCGGCGTATTTAAAATTTGCGACAGTAAAAAATAATTTTTTGAAAAATTTTCTATAGAAAAGGCAATCCATTTAAAATTTGCGACAGTAAAAAATTATTTTTTGAAAAATTTACTATAGAAAAGGCAATCCTCGGCGTATTTAAAATTTGCGACAGTAAAAAATTATTTTTTGAAAAATTTACTATAGAAAAGGCAATCCTCGGCGTATTTAAAATTTGCGACAGTAAAAATTTATTTTTTGAAAAATTTACTATAGAAAAGGCAATCCTCGGCGTATTTAAAATTTGCGACAGTAAAAAATTATTTTTTGAAAAATTTACTATAGAAAACGCAATCCTCGGCGTATTTAAAATTTGCGACAGTAAAAATTTATTTTTTGAAAAATTTACTATAGAAAAGGCAATCCTCAGCGTATTTAAAATTTGCGACAGTAAAAAATTATTTTTTGAAAAATTTACTATAGAAAAGGCAATCCTCGGCGTATTTAAAATTTGCGACAGTAAAAAATTATTTTTTGAAAAATTTACTATAGAAAAGGCAATCCTCGGCGTATTTAAAATTTGCGACAGTAAAAAATTATTTTTTGAAAAATTTACTATAGAAAAGGCAATCCACGGCGTATTTAAAATTTGCGACAGTAAAAAATTATTTTTTGAAAAATTTACTATAGAAAAGGCAATCCTCGGCATATTTAAAATTTGCGACAATAAAAAATTATTTTTTGAAAAATTTACTATAGAAAAGGCAATCCTCGGCGTATTTAAAATTTGCGACAGTAAAAAATTATTTTTTGAAAAATTTACTATAGAAAAGGCAATCCTCGGCGTATTTAAAATTTGCGACAGTAAAAAATTATTTTTTGAAAAATTTACTATAGAAAAGGCAATCCTCGGCGTGTTTAAAATTTGCGACAGTAGAAAATTATTTTTTGAAAAATTTACTATAGAAAAGGCAATCCTCGGCGTATTTAAAATTTGCGACAGTAAAAAATTATTTTATGAAAAATTTACTATAGAAAAGGCAATCCTCGGCGTATTTAAAATTTGCGACAGTAAAAAATTATTTTTTGAAAAATTTACTATAGAAAAGGCAATCCTCGGCGTATTTAAAATTTGCGACAGTAAAAATTTATTTTTTGAAAAATTTACTATAGAAAAGGCAATCCTCGCCGTATTTAAAATTTGCGACAGTAAAAAATTATTTTATGAAAAATTTACTATAGAAAAGGCAATCCTCGGCGTATTTAAAGCTTACGACAGTAAAAAATTAATTTTGAAAAATTTACTATAGAAAAGGCAATCCTCGGCGTATTTAAAATTTGCGACAGTAAAAAATAATTTTTTGAAAAATTTTCTATAGAAAAGGCAATCCTCGGCGTATTTAAAATTTGCGACAGTAAAAAATTATTTTTTGAAAAATTTACTATAGAAAAGGCAATCCTCGGCGTATTTAAAATTTGCGACAGTAAAAAATTATTTTTTGAAAAATTTACTATAGAAAAGGCAATCCTCGGCGTATTTAAAATTTGCGACAGTAAAAATTTATTTTTTGAAAAATTTACTATAGAAAAGGCAATCCTCGGCGTATTTAAAATTTGCGACAGTAAAAAATTATTTTTTGAAAAATTTACTATAGAAAACGCAATCCTCGGCGTATTTAAAATTTGCGACAGTAAAAATTTATTTTTTGAAAAATTTACTATAGAAAAGGCAATCCTCAGCGTATTTAAAATTTGCGACAGTAAAAAATTATTTTTTGAAAAATTTACTATAGAAAAGGCAATCCTCGGCGTATTTAAAATTTGCGACAGTAAAAAATTATTTTTTGAAAAATTTACTATAGAAAAGGCAATCCTCGGCGTATTTAAAATTTGCGACAGTAAAAAATTATTTTTTGAAAAATTTACTATAGAAAAGGCAATCCTCGGCATATTTAAAATTTGCGACAATAAAAAATTATTTTTTGAAAAATTTACTATAGAAAAGGCAATCCTCGGCGTATTTAAAATTTGCGACAGTAAAAAATTATTTTATGAAAAATTTACTATAGAAAAGGCAATCCTCGGCGTATTTAAAATTTGCGACAGTAAAAAATTATTTTTTGAAAAATTTACTATAGAAAAGGCAATCCACGGCGTATTTAAAATTTGCGACAGTAAAAAATTATTTTTTGAAAAATTTACTATAGAAAAGGCAATCCTGGGCATATTTAAAATTTGCGACAATAAAAAATTATTTTTTGAAAAATTTACTATAGAAAAGGCAATCCTCGGCGTATTCAAAATTTGCGACAGTAAAAAATTATTTTATGAAAAATTTACTATAGAAAAGGCAATCCTCGGCGTATTTAAAATTTGCGACAGTAAAAAATTATTTTTTGAAAAATTTAATATAGAAAAGGCAATCCTCGGCGTATTTAAAATTTGCGACAGTAAAAAATTATTTTTTGAAAAATTTACTATAGAAAAGGCAATCCTCGGCGTATTTAAAATTTGCGACAGTAAAAAATTATTTTTTGAAAAATTTACTATAGAAAAGGCAATCCTCGGCGTATTTAAAATTTGCGACAGTAAAAAATTATTTTTTGAAAAATTTACTATAGAAAAGGCAATCCTCGGCGTATTTAAAATTTGCGACAGTAAAAAATTATTTTTTGAAAAATTTACTATAGAAAAGGCAATCCTCGGCGTATTTAAAATTTGCGACAGTAAAAAATTATTTTTTGAAAAATTTACTATAGAAAAGGCAATCCTCGGCGTATTTAAAATTTGCGACAGTAAAAAATTATTTTTTGAAAAATTTACTATAGAAAAGGCAATCCTCGGCGTATTTAAAATTTGCGACAGTAAAAAATTATTTTTTGAAAAATTTACTATAGAAAAGGCAATCCTCGGCGTATTTAAAATTTGCGACAGTAAAAAATTATTTTTTGAAAAATTTACTATAGAAAAGGCAATCCTCGGCGTATTTAAAATTTGCGACAGTAAAAAATTATTTTTTGAAAAATTTACTATAGAAAAGGCAATCCTCGGCATATTTAAAATTTGCGACAATAAAAAATTATTTTTTGAAAAATTTACTATAGAAAAGGCAATCCTCGGCATATTTAAAATTTGCGACAATAAAAAATTATTTTTGAAAAATTTACTATAGAAAAGGCAATCCTCGGCGTATTCAAAATTTGCGACAGTAAAAAATTATTTTATGAAAAATTTACTATAGAAAAGGCAATCCTCGGCGTATTTAAAATTTGCGACAGTAAAAATTATTTTTTGAAAAATTTACTATAGAAAAGGCAATCCTCGGCGTATTTAAAATTTGCGACAGTAAAAAATTATTTTTTGAAAAATTTACTATAGAAAAGGCAATCCTCGGCGTATTTAAAATTTGCGACAGTAAAAAATTATTTTTTGAAAAATTTACTATAGAAAAGGCAGTCCTCGGCGTATTTAAAATTTGCGACAGTAAAAAATTATTTTTGAAAAATTTACTATAGAAAAGGCAATCCTCGGCATATTTAAAATTTGCGACAATAAAAAATTATTTTTTGAAAAATTTACTATAGAAAAGGCAATCCTCGGCGTATTTAAAATTTGCGACAGTAAAAAATTATTTTATGAAAAATTTACTATAGAAAAGGCAATCCTCGGCGTATTTAAAATTTGCGACAGTAAAAAATTATTTTTTGAAAAATTTACTATAGAAAAGGCAATCCACGGCGTATTTAAAATTTGCGACAGTAAAAAATTATTTTTTGAAAAATTTACTATAGAAAAGGCAATCCTCGGCATATTTAAAATTTGCGACAATAAAAAATTATTTTTTGAAAAATTTACTATAGAAAAGGCAATCCTCGGCGTATTTAAAATTTGCGACAGTAAAAAATTATTTTTTGAAAAATTTACTATAGAAAAGGCAATCCTCGGCGTATTTAAAATTTGCGACAGTAAAAAATTATTTTTTGAAAAATTTACTATAGAAAAGGCAATCCTCGGCGTATTTAAAATTTGCGACAGTAAAAAATTATTTTTTGAAAAATTTACTATAGAAAGGGCAATCCTCGGCGTATTTAAAATTTGCGAGAGTAAAAAATTATTTTTTGAAAAATTTACTATAGAAAAGGCAATCCTCGGCGTGTTTAAAATTTGCGACAGTAGAAAATTATTTTTTGAAAAATTTACTATAGAAAAGGCAATCCTCGGCGTATTTAAAATTTGCGACAGTAAAAAATTATTTTATGAAAAATTTACTATAGAAAAGGCAATCCTCGGCGTATTTAAAATTTGCGACAGTAAAAAATTATTTTTTGAAAAATTTACTATAGAAAAGGCAATACCCCCCCCTCGGCGTATTTAAAATTTGCGACAGTAAAAATTTATTTTTTGAAAAATTTACTATAGAAAAGGCAATCCTCGCCGTATTTAAAATTTGCGACAGTAAAAAATTATTTTATGAAAAATTTACTATAGAAAAGGCAATCCTCGGCGTATTTAAAGCTTACGACAGTAAAAAATTAATTTTGAAAAATTTACTATAGAAAAGGCAATCCTCGGCGTATTTAAAATTTGCGACAGTAAAAAATAATTTTTTGAAAAATTTTCTATAGAAAAGGCAATCCTCGGCGTATTTAAAATTTGCGACAGTAAAAATTTATTTTTTGAAAAATTTACTATAGAAAAGGCAATCCTCGGCGTATTTAAAATTTGCGACAGTAAAAAATTATTTTTTGAAAAATTTACTATAGAAAACGCAATCCTCGGCGTATTTAAAATTTGCGACAGTAAAAATTTATTTTTTGAAAAATTTACTATAGAAAAGGCAATCCTCAGCGTATTTAAAATTTGCGACAGTAAAAAATTATTTTTTGAAAAATTTACTATAGAAAAGGCAATCCTCGGCGTATTTAAAATTTGCGACAGTAAAAAATTATTTTTTGAAAAATTTACTATAGAAAAGGCAATCCTCGGCGTATTTAAAATTTGCGACAGTAAAAAATTATTTTTTGAAAAATTTACTATAGAAAAGGCAATCCTCGGCATATTTAAAATTTGCGACAATAAAAAATTATTTTTTGAAAAATTTACTATAGAAAAGGCAATCCTCGGCGTATTTAAAATTTGCGACAGTAAAAAATTATTTTATGAAAAATTTACTATAGAAAAGGCAATCCTCGGCGTATTTAAAATTTGCGACAGTAAAAAATTATTTTTTGAAAAATTTACTATAGAAAAGGCAATCCACGGCGTATTTAAAATTTGCGACAGTAAAAAATTATTTTTTGAAAAATTTACTATAGAAAAGGCAATCCTCGGCATATTTAAAATTTGCGACAATAAAAAATTATTTTTTGAAAAATTTACTATAGAAAAGGCAATCCTCGGCGTATTTAAAATTTGCGACAGTAAAAAATTATTTTTTGAAAAATTTACTATAGAAAAGGCAATCCTCGGCGTATTTAAAATTTGCGACAGTAAAAAATTATTTTTTGAAAAATTTACTATAGAAAAGGCAATCCTCGGCGTATTTAAAATTTGCGACAGTAAAAAATTATTTTTTGAAAAATTTACTATAGAAAGGGCAATCCTCGGCGTATTTAAAATTTGCGACAGTAAAAATTATTTTTGAAAAATTTACTATAGAAAAGGCAATCCTCGGCGTGTTTAAAATTTGCGACAGTAGAAAATTATTTTTTGAAAAATTTACTATAGAAAAGGCAATCCTCGGCGTATTTAAAATTTGCGACAGTAAAAAATTATTTTATGAAAAATTTACTATAGAAAAGGCAATCCTCGGCGTATTTAAAATTTGCGACAGTAAAAAATTATTTTTTGAAAAATTTACTATAGAAAAGGCAATCCTCGGCGTATTTAAAATTTGCGACAGTAAAAATTTATTTTTTGAAAAATTTACTATAGAAAAGGCAATCCTCGCCGTATTTAAAATTTGCGACAGTAAAAAATTATTTTATGAAAAATTTACTATAGAAAAGGCAATCCTCGGCGTATTTAAAGCTTACGACAGTAAAAAATTAATTTTGAAAAATTTACTATAGAAAAGGCAATCCTCGGCGTATTTAAAATTTGCGACAGTAAAAAATAATTTTTTGAAAAATTTACTATAGAAAAGGCAATCCTCGGCGTATTTAAAATTTGCGACAGTAAAAATTTATTTTTTGAAAAATTTACTATAGAAAAGGCAATCCTCGGCGTATTTAAAATTTGCGACAGTAAAAAATTATTTTTTGAAAAATTTACTATAGAAAACGCAATCCTCGGCGTATTTAAAATTTGCGACAGTAAAAATTTATTTTTTGAAAAATTTACTATAGAAAAGGCAATCCTCAGCGTATTTAAAATTTGCGACAGTAAAAAATTATTTTTTGAAAAATTTACTATAGAAAAGGCAATCCTCGGCGTATTTAAAATTTGCGACAGTAAAAAATTATTTTTTGAAAAATTTACTATAGAAAAGGCAATCCTCGGCGTATTTAAAATTTGCGACAGTAAAAAATTATTTTTTGAAAAATTTACTATAGAAAAGGCAATCCTCGGCATATTTAAAATTTGCGACAATAAAAAATTATTTTTTGAAAAATTTACTATAGAAAAGGCAATCCTCGGCGTATTTAAAATTTGCGATAGTAAAAAATAATTTTTTGAAAAATTTACTATAGAAAAGGCAATCCTCGGCATATTTAAAATTTGCGACAATAAAAAATTATTTTTTGAAAAATTTACTATAGAAAAGGCAATCCTCGGCGTATTTAAAATTTGCGACAGTAAAAAATTATTTTATGAAAAATTTACTATAGAAAAGGCAATCCTCGGCGTATTTAAAATTTGCGACAGTAAAAAATTATTTTTTGAAAAATTTACTATAGAAAAGGCAATCCACGGCGTATTTAAAATTTGCGACAGTAAAAAATTATTTTTTGAAAAATTTACTATAGAAAAGGCAATCCTCGGCATATTTAAAATTTGCGACAATAAAAAATTATTTTTTGAAAAATTTACTATAGAAAAGGCAATCCTCGGCGTATTCAAAATTTGCGACAGTAAAAAATTATTTTATGAAAAATTTACTATAGAAAAGGCAATCCTCGGCGTATTTAAAATTTGCGACAGTAAAAAATTATTTTTTGAAAAATTTACTATAGAAAAGGCAATCCTCGGCGTATTTAAAATTTGCGACAGTAAAAAATTATTTTTGAAAAATTTACTATAGAAAAGGCAATCCTCGGCGTATTTAAAATTTGCGACAGTAAAAAATTATTTTTTGAAAAATTTACTATAGAAAAGGCAATCCTCGGCGTATTTAAAATTTGCGACAGTAAAAAATTATTTTTTGAAAAATTTACTATAGAAAAGGCAATCCTCGGCATATTTAAAATTTGCGACAATAAAAAATTATTTTTTGAAAAATTTACTATAGAAAAGGCAATCCTCGGCGTATTTAAAATTTGCGACAGTAAAAAATTATTTTATGAAAAATTTACTATAGAAAAGGCAATCCTCGGCGTATTTAAAATTTGCGACAGTAAAAAATTATTTTTTGAAAAATTTACTATAGAAAAGGCAATCCACGGCGTATTTAAAATTTGCGACAGTAAAAAATTATTTTTTGAAAAATTTACTATAGAAAAGGCAATCCTCGGCATATTTAAAATTTGCGACAATAAAAAATTATTTTTTGAAAAATTTACTATAGAAAAGGCAATCCTCGGCGTATTTAAAATTTGCGACAGTAAAAAATTATTTTTTGAAAAATTTACTATAGAAAAGGCAATCCTCGGCGTATTTAAATTTGCGACAGTAAAAAATTATTTTTTGAAAAATTTACTATAGAAAAGGCAATCCTCGGCGTATTTAAAATTTGCGACAGTAAAAAATTATTTTTTGAAAAATTCACTATAGAAAAGGCAATCCTCGGCGTATTTAAAATTTGTGACAGTAAAAAATTATTTTTTGAAAAATTTACTATAGAAAATGCAATCCTCGGCGTATTTAAAATTTGCGACAGTAAAAAATTATTTTTTGAAAAATTTACTATAGAAAACGCAATCCTCGGCGTATTTAAAATTTGCGACAGTAAAAATTTATTTTTTGAAAAATTTACTATAGAAAAGGCAATCCTCGGCGTATTTAAAATTTGCGACAGTAAAAAATTATTTTTGAAAAATTTACTATAGAAAAGGCAATCCTCGGCGTATTTAAAATTTGCGACAGTAAAAAATTATTTTTTGAAAAATTTACTATAGAAAAGGCAATCCTCGGCGTATTTAAAATTTGCGACAGTAAAAAATAATTTTTTGAAAAATTTACTATAGAAAAGGCAATCCTCGGCATATTTAAAATTTGCGACAATAAAAAATTATTTTTTTTAAAATTTACTATAGAAAAGGCAATCCTCGGCGTATTTAAAATTTGCGACAGTAAAAAATTATTTTATGAAAAATTTACTATAGAAAAGGCAATCCTCGGCGTATTTAAAATTTGCGACAGTAAAAAATTATTTTTTGAAAAATTTACTATAGAAAAGGCAATCCACGGCGTATTTAAAATTTGCGACAGTAAAAAATTATTTTTTGAAAAATTTACTATAGAAAAGGCAATCCTCGGCATATTTAAAATTTGCGACAATAAAAAATTATTTTTTGAAAAATTTACTATAGAAAAGGCAATCCTCGGCGTATTCAAAATTTGCGACAGTAAAAAATTATTTTATGAAAAATTTACTATAGAAAAGGCAATCCTCGGCGTATTTAAAATTTGCGACAGTAAAAAATTATTTTTTGAAAAATTTACTATAGAAAAGGCAATCCTCGGCGTATTTAAAATTTGCGACAGTAAAAAATTATTTTTTGAAAAATTTACTATAGAAAAGGCAATCCTCGGCGTATTTAAAATTTGCGACAGTAAAAAATTATTTTTTGAAAAATTTACTATAGAAAAGGCAATCCTCGGCGTATTTAAAATTTGCGACAGTAAAAAATTATTTTTTGAAAAATTTACTATAGAAAAGGCAATCCTCGGCATATTTAAAATTTGCGACAATAAAAAATTATTTTTTGAAAAATTTACTATAGAAAAGGCAATCCTCGGCGTATTTAAAATTTGCGACAGTAAAAAATTATTTTATGAAAAATTTACTATAGAAAAGGCAATCCTCGGCGTATTTAAAATTTGCGACAGTAAAAAATTATTTTTTGAAAAATTTACTATAGAAAAGGCAATCCACGGCGTATTTAAAATTTGCGACAGTAAAAAATTATTTTTTGAAAAATTTACTATAGAAAAGGCAATCCTCGGCATATTTAAAATTTGCGACAATAAAAAATTATTTTTGAAAAATTTACTATAGAAAAGGCAATCCTCGGCGTATTTAAAATTTGCGACAGTAAAAAATTATTTTTTGAAAAATTTACTATAGAAAAGGCAATCCTCGGCGTATTTAAAATTTGCGACAGTAAAAAATTATTTTTTGAAAAATTTACTATAGAAAGGGCAATCCTCGGCGTATTTAAAATTTGCGACAGTAAAAAATTATTTTTTGAAAAATTTACTATAGAAAAGGCAATCCTCGGCGTGTTTAAAATTTGCGACAGTAGAAAATTATTTTTTGAAAAATTTACTATAGAAAAGGCAATCCTCGGCGTATTTAAAATTTGCGACAGTAAAAAATTATTTTATGAAAAATTTACTATAGAAAAGGCAATCCTCGGCGTATTTAAAATTTGCGACAGTAAAAAATTATTTTTTGAAAAATTTACTATAGAAAAGGCAATCCTCGGCGTATTTAAAATTTGCGACAGTAAAAATTTATTTTTTGAAAAATTTACTATAGAAAAGGCAATCCTCGCCGTATTTAAAATTTGCGACAGTAAAAAATTATTTTATGAAAAATTTACTATAGAAAAGGCAATCCTCGGCGTATTTAAAGCTTACGACAGTAAAAAATTAATTTTGAAAAATTTACTATAGAAAAGGCAATCCTCGGCGTATTTAAAATTTGCGACAGTAAAAAATAATTTTTTGAAAAATTTTCTATAGAAAAGGCAATCCTCGGCGTATTTAAAATTTGCGACAGTAAAAAATTATTTTTTGAAAAATTTACTATAGAAAAGGCAATCCTCGGCGTATTTAAAATTTGCGACAGTAAAAAATTATTTTTTGAAAAATTTACTATAGAAAAGGCAATCCTCGGCGTATTTAAAATTTGCGACAGTAAAAATTTATTTTTTGAAAAATTTACTATAGAAAAGGCAATCCTCGGCGTATTTAAAATTTGCGACAGTAAAAAATTATTTTTTGAAAAATTTACTATAGAAAACGCAATCCTCGGCGTATTTAAAATTTGCGACAGTAAAAATTTATTTTTTGAAAAATTTACTATAGAAAAGGCAATCCTCAGCGTATTTAAAATTTGCGACAGTAAAAAATTATTTTTTGAAAAATTTACTATAGAAAAGGCAATCCTCGGCGTATTTAAAATTTGCGACAGTAAAAAATTATTTTTTGAAAAATTTACTATAGAAAAGGCAATCCTCGGCGTATTTAAAATTTGCGACAGTAAAAAATTATTTTTTGAAAAATTTACTATAGAAAAGGCAATCCACGGCGTATTTAAAATTTGCGACAGTAAAAAATTATTTTTTGAAAAATTTACTATAGAAAAGGCAATCCTCGGCATATTTAAAATTTGCGACAATAAAAAATTATTTTTTGAAAAATTTACTATAGAAAAGGCAATCCTCGGCGTATTTAAAATTTGCGACAGTAAAAAATTATTTTTTGAAAAATTTACTATAGAAAAGGCAATCCTCGGCGTATTTAAAATTTGCGACAGTAAAAAATTATTTTTTGAAAAATTTACTATAGAAAAGGCAATCCTCGGCGTATTTAAAATTTGCGACAGTAAAAAATTATTTTTTGAAAAATTTACTATAGAAAGGGCAATCCTCGGCGTACTTAAAATTTGCGACAGTAAAAAATTATTTTTTGAAAAATTTACTATAGAAAAGGCAATCCTCGGCGTGTTTAAAATTTGCGACAGTAGAAAATTATTTTTTGAAAAATTTACTATAGAAAAGGCAATCCTCGGCGTATTTAAAATTTGCGACAGTAAAAAATTATTTTATGAAAAATTTACTATAGAAAAGGCAATCCTCGGCGTATTTATAATTTGCGACAGTAAAAAATTATTTTTTGAAAAATTTACTATAGAAAAGGCAATCCTCGGCGTATTTAAAATTTGCGACAGTAAAAATTTATTTTTTGAAAAATTTACTATAGAAAAGGCAATCCTCGCCGTATTTAAAATTTGCGACAGTAAAAAATTATTTTATGAAAAATTTACTATAGAAAAGGCAATCCTCGGCGTATTTAAAGCTTACGACAGTAAAAAATTAATTTTGAAAAATTTACTATAGAAAAGGCAATCCTCGGCGTATTTAAAATTTGCGACAGTAAAAAATAATTTTTTGAAAAATTTTCTATAGAAAAGGCAATCCTCGGCGTATTTAAAATTTGCGACAGTAAAAAATTATTTTTTGAAAAATTTACTATAGAAAAGGCAATCCTCGGCGTATTTAAAATTTGCGACAGTAAAAAATTATTTTTTGAAAAATTTACTATAGAAAAGGCAATCCTCGGCGTATTTAAAATTTGCGACAGTAAAAATTTATTTTTTGAAAAATTTACTATAGAAAAGGCAATCCTCGGCGTATTTAAAATTTGCGACAGTAAAAAATTATTTTTTGAAAAATTTACTATAGAAAACGCAATCCTCGGCGTATTTAAAATTTGCGACAGTAAAAATTTATTTTTTGAAAAATTTACTATAGAAAAGGCAATCCTCAGCGTATTTAAAATTTGCGACAGTAAAAAATTATTTTTTGAAAAATTTACTATAGAAAAGGCAATCCTCGGCGTATTTAAAATTTGCGACAGTAAAAAATTATTTTTTGAAAAATTTACTATAGAAAAGGCAATC
>CAWUPM010000748.1:0-120000 GCA_963924295.1 Dioctria rufipes | reverse complement strand
AAAATTAGCAAAATATGATGGCAACATAAACTACGGCGAATGGACCTATATCAACTCTGGAATTCATGGTGGAATTGACAGAAGTCTTTGTTGTAGCTGTGTAATAATCCGAAAATGCGGTGTTTAAAAAATACTTCTCCGAATAAACTTATAAATGTTACAGATAGAAATCGTTCTGATACCTATGTAGTGCCGCTGAAATGTGTTAACTAAATAGCACCGCTTATTTGGATTTTGAAATCGCTCTCCGGACTATGCAAAATTAGCGCAATTTGATGGCTAGCCTATACTACGGCGAATGGACCTATATCAAATCTGGAATACAAGGTGGAATTGATAGAAGTCTTTCTTGTAGCTGTGTAATAATCCGAAAATGCGGTCTTTCAACAATACTTCTTCAAATAAACTTATAAATGTTACAGGTAGAAATCGTTCTGGTACCTATGTAGTGCAGCTGAAATGTGTTAACTAAATAGCACCGCTTATTTGGATCTTGAAATTCAATGTGTTATTTGTAGAAATATTTCTCCGGACTATGTAAAATTAGCGAAATATGATGGCTAGCTTATACTATGGCGAATGGACCTATATCAAATCTGGTGTTCAAGGTGAAATTGCCAGAAGTCTTTCTTGTAGCTGTGTAATAATCCGAAAATGCGGTATTTAAACAAAACTTCTTCGAATAAACTTATAAATGTTGCAGATAGAAATCGTTCTGGTACCTATGTAGTGCAGCTGAAATGTTCTAACTAAATAGCACCGCTTATTTGGATCTTGAAAGTCAATGTGTTATTTGTAGAAATCTTTCTCCGGACTATGTCAAATTAGCGAAATATGCTGGCTAACATATACTACGGCGAATGGACATATATCAACTCTGGAATTCAAGGTGGAATTGACAGAAGTCTTTGTTGTAGCTGCGTAATAATCCGAAAATGCGGTATTTAAACAAAACTTCTTCGAATAAACTTATAAATCTTGCAGATAGAAATCGTTCTGGTACCTATGTAGTGCCGCTGAAATGTGTTAACTAAATAGCACCGCTTATTTGGATTTTGAAAGTCAATGTGTTATTTGCAAAAATCGTTCTCCGAACAATGCAAAATTAGTGAAATATGATGGCTAACATATACTACGGCGAATGGACATATATCAACTCTGGAATTCAAGGTGGAATTGACAGAAGTCTTTGTTGTAGCTGCGTAATAATCCGAAAATGCGGTGGTTAACCAATACTTCTTCAAATAAACTTATAAATATTACAGATATATATCGTTCTTCTACCTAGGTAATGCCGCTGAAATGTGTTAACTAAATAGCACCGCTTATTTGGATTTTGAAAGTCAATGTGTTATTTGCAGAAAACGTTCTCCGGACAATGCAAAATTAGCGAAAGATGATGGCTAACATATACTACGGCGAATGGACCTATATCAACTCTGGAAGTCATGGTGGAATTAACAGAATTCTTTGTTGTAGCTGTGTAGTAATCCGAAAATGCGGTGGTTAAACAATACTTCTTCAAATAAACTTGTAAATATTACAGATAGAAATCGTTCTTCTACCTATGTAGTGCCGCTCAAATTTGCTAACTAAATAGCACCGCCTATTTGGATTTAGATATTCAATGTGTTATTTGTAGAAATCTTTATCCGGACTACGGAAAATTAGCGAAATATGATGGCTAGCCTATTCTACGGCGAATGGACCTATATCAACTCTGGAATTCAAGGTGGAATTGACAGAATTCTTTGTTGTAGCTGTGTAATAATCCGAAAATGCGGTGCTTAAACAATACTTCTTCAAATAAACTTATAAATATTACAGATATATATCGTTCTTCTACCTAGGTTGTGCCGCTGAAATGTGTCAACTAAATAGCACCGCTTATTTGGATTTTGAAAGTCAATGTGTTATTTGCAGAAAACGTTCTCCGGACAATGCAAAATTAGCGAAAGATGATGGCTAACATATACTACGGCGAATGGACCTATATCAACTCTGGAATTCAAGGTGGAATTGACAAAATTCTTTGTTGTAGCTGTGTAATAATCCGAAAATGCGGTATTTAAACAATACTTCTTTAAATAAACTTATAAATGTTACAGACAGAAATCGTTCTGGTACCTATGTAGTGCCGCTGAAATATGCTAACTAAATAGTACCGCTTATTTGGAGTTTGAAATTCAATGTGTTATTTGTAGGAATCTTTTTCCGGACTATGTAAATTTAGCGAAATATGATGGCTAGCTTATACTACGGCGAATGGACCTATATCAACTCTGGAATTCAAGGTGGACTTGCCAGAAGTCTTTCTTGTAGCTGTGTAATAACCCGAAAATGCGGTATATAAACAATACTTCTTCGAATAAACTTATAAATGTTGCAGATAGAAATCGTTCTGGTACTTATGTAGTGCCGCTGAAATGTGTTAACTAAATAGCACCGCTTATTTGGATTTTGAAATTCAATGTGGTATTTGTAGAAATCATTCTCCGGCTATGTAAAATAAGCGAAATATGATGGCAAGCTTATACTACGGCGAATGTACCTATATCAACTCTGGAATTCAAGGTGGAATTGCCAGAAGTCTTTCTGGTAGCTGTGTAATAATCCGAAAATGCGGTATTTAAACAATACTTCTCCGAATACACTTATAAATGTTACAGATAGAAATCGTTCTGGTACCTATGTAGTGCCTCTGAAATGTGTTAACTAAATAACACCGCTTATTTGGATTTTGAAATCGTTCTCCGGACTATGCAAAATTAGCGAAATTTGATGGCTAGACAATACTACGGCGAATGGACCTATATCAAATCTGGAATTCAAGGTGGAATTGATAGAAGTCTTTCTTGTAGCTGTGTAATAATCCGAAAATGCGGTCTTTCAACAATACTTCTTCAAATAAACTTATAAATGTTACAGGTAGAAATCGTTCTGGTACCTATGTAGTGCAGCTGAAATGTTCTAACTAAATAGCACCGCTTATTTGGATCTTGAAATTCAATGTGTTATATGTAGAAATCTTTCTCCGGACTATGTAAAATTAGCGAAATATGATGGCTAACATATACTACGGCGAATGGACCTATATCAACTCTGGAATTCAAGGTGGAATTGCCAGAAGTCTTTTTTGTAGTTGTGTAATTATCCGAAAATGCGGTATTTAAACAAAACTTCTTCGAATAAACTTATAAATGTTGCAGATAGAAATCGTTCTGGTACCTATGTAGTGCAGCTGAAATGTTCTAACTAAATAGCACCGCTTATTTGGGTTTTGAAATTCAATGTGTTATTTGTAGAAATCTTTCTCCGGACTATGTCAAATTAGCGAAATATGCTGGCTAACATATACTACGGCGAATGGACCCATATTAACTCTGGAATTCAAGGTGGAATTGCCAGAAGTCTTTCTTGTAGCTGTGTAATAATCCGAAAATGCGGTATTTAAACAAAACTTCTTCGAATAAACTTATAAATCTTGCAGATAGAAATCGTTCTGGTAACTATGTAGTGCCGCTGAAATGTGTTAACTAAATAGCACCGCTTATTTGGATTTTGAAAGTCAATGTGTTATTTGCAGAAATCGTTCTCCGAACAATGCAAAATTAGTGAAATATGATGGCTAACATATACTACGCCGAATGGACCTATATCAACTCTGGAATTCAAGGTGGACTTGCCAGAAGTCTTTCTTGTAGCTGTGTAATAATCCGAAAATGCGGTATATAAACAATACTTCTTCGAATAAACTTATAAATATTGCAGATAGAAATCGTTCTGGTACTTATGTAGTGCCGCTGAAATGTGTTAACTAAATAGCACCGCTTATTTGGATTTTGAAATGCAATGTGGTATTTGTAGAAATCATTCTCCGGCTATGTAAAGTAAGCGAAATATGATGGCTAGCTTATACTACGGCGAATGTACCTATATCAACTCTGGAATTCAAGGTGGAGTTGCCAGAATTCTTTCTGGTAGCTGCGTAATAATCCGAAAATGCGGTATTTAAACAATACTTCTCCGAATACACTTATAAATGTTACAGATAGAAATCGTTCTGGTACCTATATAGTTCCGCTGAAATGTGTTAACTAAATAACACCGCTTATTTGGATTTTGAAATCGTTCTCCGGACTATGCAAAATTAGCGAAATTTGATGGCTAGCCTATACTACGGCGAATGGACCTATAGCAAATCTGGAATTCAAGGTGGAATTGATAGAAGCCTTTCTTGTAGCTGTGTAATAATCCGAAAATGCGGTCTTTCAACAAAACTTCTTCGAATAAACTTATAAATGTTGCAGATAGGAATCGTTCTGGTACCTATGTAGTGCCGCTGAAATGTGTTAACTAAATAGCACCGCTTATTTGGATATTGAAAGTCAATGTGTTATTTGCAGAAATCGTTCTCCGGACATTGCAAGATTAGCAAAATATAATGGCAACATAAACTACGGCGAATGGACCTATATCAACTCTGGAATTCATGGTGGAATTGACAGAAGTCTTTCTTGTAGCTGTGTAATAATCCGAAAATGCGGTGTTTAAAAAATACTTCTCCGAATAAACTTATAAATGTTACAGATAGAAATCGTTCTGATACCTATGTAGTGCCGCTGAAATGTGTTAACTAAATAGCACCGCTTATTTGGATTTTGAAATCGTTCTCCGGACTATGCAAAATTAGCGCAATTTGATGGCTAGCCTATACTACGGCGAATGGACCTATATCAAATCTGGAATACAAGGTGGAATTGATAGAAGTCTTTCTTGTAGCTGTGTAATAATCCGAAAATGCGGTCTTTCAACAATACTTCTTCAAATAAACTTATAAATGTTACAGGTAGAAATCGTTCTGGTACCTATGTAGTGCAGCTGAAATGTGTTAACTAAATAGCACCGCTTATTTGGATCTTGAAATTCAATGTGTTATTTGTAGAAATCTTTCTCCGGACTATGTAAAATTAGCGAAATATGATGGCTAGCTTATACTATGGCGAATGGACCTATATCAAATCTGGTGTTCAAGGTGAAATTGCCAGAAGTCTTTCTTGTAGCTGTGTAATAATCCGAAAATGCGGTATTTAAACAAAACTTCTTCGAATAAACTTATAAATGTTGCAGATAGAAATCGTTCTGGTACCTATGTAGTGCAGCTGAAATGTTCTAACTAAATAGCACCGCTTATTTGGATCTTGAAATTCAATGTATTATTTGTAGAAATCTTTCTCCGGACTATGTCAAATTAGCGAAATATGCTGGCTAACATATACTACGGCGAATGGACCCATATTAACTCTGGAATTCAAGGTGGAATTGCCAGAAGTCTTTCTTGTAGCTGTGTAATAATCCGAAAATGCGGTATTTAAACAAAACTTCTTCGAATAAACTTATAAATCTTGCAGATAGAAATCGTTCTGGTACCTATGTAGTGCCGCTGAAATGTGTTAACTAAATACCACCGCTTATTTGGATTTTGAAAGTCAATGTGTTATTTGCAGAAATCGTTCTCCGAACAATGCAGAATTCGTGAAATATGATGGCTAACATATACTACGGCGAATGGACCTATATCAACTCTGGAATTCAAGGTGGAATTGCCAGAAGTCTTTTTTGTAGTTGTGTAATTATCCGAAAATGCGGTATTTAAACAAAACTTCTTCGAATAAACTTATAAATGTTGCAGATAGAAATCGTTCTGGTACCTATGTAGTGCAGCTGAAATGTTCTAACTAAATAGCGCCGCTTATTTGGGTCTTGAAATTCAATGCGTTATTTGTAGAAATCTTTCTCCGGACTATGTCAAATTAGCGAAATATGCTGGCTAACATATACTACGGCGAATGGACCCATATTAACTCTGGAATTCAAGGTGGAATTGCCAGAAGTCTTTCTTGTAGCTGTGTAATAATCCGAAAATGCGGTATTTAAACAAAACTTCTTCGAATAAACTTATAAATCTTGCAGATAGAAATCGTTCTGGTACCTATGTAGTGCCGCTGAAATGTGTTAACTAAATAGCACCGCTTATTTGGATTTTGAAAGTCAATGTGTTATTTGCAGAAATCGTTCTCCTAACAATGCAAAATTAGTGAAATATGATGGCTAACATATACTACGGCGAATGGACATATATCAACTCTGGAATTCAAGGTGGAATTGACAGAAATCTTTGTTGTAGCTGCGTAATAATCCGAAAATGCGATGGTTAACCAATACTTCTTCAAATAAACTTATAAATATTACAGATATATATCGTTCTTCTACCTAGGTAGTGCCGCTGAAATGTGTTAACTAAATAGCACCGCTTATTTGGATTTTGAAAGTCAATGTGTTATTTGCAGAAAACGTTCTCCGGACAATGCAAAATTAGCGAAAGATGATGGCTAACATATACTACGGCGAATGGACCTATATCAACTCTGGAATTCATGGTGGAATTAACAGAATTCTTTGTTGTAGCTGTGTAGTAATCCGAAAAAGCGGTGGTTAAACAATACTTCTTCAAATAAACTTGTAAATATTACAGATAGAAATCGTTCTTCTACCTATGTAGTGCCGCTCAAATTTGCTAACTAAATAGCACCGCCTATTTGGATTTAGATATTCAATGTGTTATTTGTAGAAATCTTTATCCGGACTATGGAAAATTAGCGAAATATGATGGCTAGCCTATACTACGGCGAATGGACCTATATCAACTCTGGAATTCAAGGTGGAATTGACAGAATTCTTTGTTGTAGCTGTGTAATAATCCGAAAATGCGGTGCTTAAACAATACTTCTTCAAATAAGCTTATAAATATTACAGATATATATCGTTCTTCTACCTAGGTTGTGCCGCTGAAATGTGTCAACTAAATAGCACCGCTTATTTGGATTTTGAAAGTCAATGTGTTATTTGCAGAAAACGTTCTCCGGACAATGCAAAATTAGCGAAAGATGATGGCTAACATATACTACGGCGAATGGACCTATATCAACTCTGGAATTCAAGGTGGAATTGACAGGATTCTTTGTTGTAGCTGTGTAATAATCCGAAAATGCGGTATTTAAACAATACTTCTTTAAATAAACTTATAAATGTTACAGACAGAAATCGTTCTGGTACCTATGTAGTGCCGCTGAAATATGCTAAATAAATAGCACCGCTTATTTGGAGTTTGAAATTCAATGTGTTATTTGTAGGAATCTTTTTCCGGACTATGTAAATTTAGCGAAATATGATGGCTAGCTTATACTACGGCGAATGGACCTATATCAACTCTGGAATTCAAGGTGGACTTGCCAGAAGTCTTTCTTGTAGCTGTGTAATAACCCGAAAATGCGGTATATAAACAATACTTCTTCGAATAAACTTATAAATGTTGCAGATAGAAATCGTTCTGGTACTTATGTAGTGCCGCTGAAATGCGTTAACTAAATAGCACCGCTTATTTGGATTTTGAAATTCAATGTGGTATTTGTAGAAATCATTCTCCGGCTATGTAAAATAAGCGAAATATGATGGCTAGCTTATACTACGGCGAATGTACCTATATCAACTCTGGAATTCGAGGTGGAATTGCCAGAAGTCTTTCTGGTAGCTGTGTAATAATCCGAAAATGCGGTATTTAAACAATACTTTTCCGAATACACTTATAAATGTTACAGATAGAAATCGTTCTGGTACCTATGTAGTGCCTCTGAAATGTGTTAACTAAATAACACCGCTTATTTGGATTTTGAAATCGTTCTCCGGACTATGCAAAATTAGCGAAATTTGATGGCTAGACTATACTACGGCGAATGGACCTATATCAAATCTGGAATTCAAGGTGGAATTGATAGAAGTCTTTCTTGTAGCTGTGTAATAATCCGAAAATGCGGTCTTTCAACAAAACTTCTTCGAATAAACTTATAAATGTTGCAGATAGGAATCGTTCTGGTACCTATGTAGTGCCGCTGAAATGTGTTAACTAAATAGTACCGCTTATTTTGATATTGAAAGTCAATGTGTTATTTGCAGAAATCGTTCTCCGGACATTGCAAAATTAGCAAAATATGATGGCTAACATAAACTACGGCGAATGGACCTATATCAACTCTGGAATTCATGGTGGAATTGACAGAAGTCTTTCTTGTAGCTGTGAAATAATCCGAAAATGCGGCATTTAAACAATACTTCTTAGAATAAACTTATAAATGTTGCAGAAAGAAATCATTCTGGCAGCTATGTAGTGCCGCTGAAATGTGTTAACTAAATAACACCGCTTATTTGGATTTTGAAATTCAATGTGATATTTGTAAAAATCATTCTCCGGCTATGTAAAATTAGCGAAATATGATAGCTAGCCTATACTACGGCGAATGGACCTATATTAACTGTGGAATTCAAGGTGGAATTGCCAGAAGTCTTTCTTGTAGCTGTATAATAATCGGAAAATGCGGTATTTAAACAAAACTTCTTCGAATAAACTTATGAGTGTTGCAGATAGAAATCGTTCTAGTACCTATGTAGTGCCGCTGAAATGTGTTAACTAAATAGCACCGCTTATTTGGATTTTGAAAGTCAATGTGTTATTTGCAGAAATCGTTCTCCGGACAATGCAAAATTAGTGAAATATTATGGCTAACATATACTACGGCGAATGGACCTATATCAACTCTGGAATTCAAGGTGGAATTGCCAGAAGTCTTTCTTGTAGCTGTGTAATAATCCGAAAAGGCGGTATTTAAACAAAACTTCTTCGAATAAACTTATAAATGTTGCAGATAGAAATCGTTCTGGTACCTATGTAGTGCAGCTGAAATGTTCTAACTAAATAGCACCGCTTATTTGGATCTTGAAATTCAATGTAATATTTGCAGAAATCTTTCTCCGGACTATGTCAAATTAGCGAAATATGCTGGCTAACATATACTACGGCGAATGGACCCATATTAACTCTGGAATTCAAGGTGGAATTGACAGAATTCTTTGTTGTGGCTGTGTAATAATCCTAAAAAGCGGTCTTTAAACAATACTTCGTCAAATTAACTTATAAATGTTACCGATAGAAATCGTTCTGATACCTATGTAGTTTCGCTGAAATATGCTAACTAAATAGTACCGCTTATTTGGATTTTGAAAATCAATGTGTTATTTGTAGAAATCTTTTTCCGGACTATGTAAAATTAGCGAAATATTATGGCTAGCCTATACTACGGTGAATGGACCTATATCAAATCTGGAATTCAAGGTGAATTGATAGACGTCTTTCTTGTAGCTGTGTAATAATCCAAAAATGCGGTCTTTAAACAATACTTCTTCAAATAAACTTATAAATGTTACAGATAGAAATCGTTCTCGTATGTTATATAAGGGGTACTCACTATATGCAGTCAAACTATATGCAGTCAAACGCCAATTTTGTTATATCTCGGGGCACCTTCCGTCGATTTCTCTTTGGTTTCACACTGCTAATTCTGCTCGGTACATGGGTTAAAAGCACAACACTCAATTTAGGATTCTATTCACAATTTTATTATCTCAAACTAACATTTCCCTTTATCTTTTTGTTTGGGATTACAAAACACTTTCTTAATTTTTCTTTCCTTAATAACATAAACACTTTATTCTATTTCTGTTCGAATTACACCTCCCTTTATTTGGCGGCCACTTCGGATAGAAAACCGTAAAAATACTTCGCCTATTGTTTTGGAACCGTATCGACCGCTTAGCGAAAACCGACCAAAGTCAACTCTAGACTGCTCTTAGAAACCGACTGTACTCGACTTGGATTTTCGTAATCGCAAGTCTAGTTGCTCAGGATAGGAAAGTGCTTAATTAGCATTCCTATCCTGAGAAAATTATTTACCGCTGGGCATGTTTAAACATGCCCAGAATTATCGCGACGAACGATGGTTGGAATTGAAATTTGATATTTTCATAAATATCCAACCATCGTCGTGCTATCGTGCATACATTGTTGCGATCACAATGTATGCAGCTCGCGACAATTCTCTGATAAGAGCTTTTTTTCGGTGAAGACTTGATCATTTCAGTCTTCACCGACGTAAAATTTTATGCGCCCGATATGTATGTTTGTATGTATGTACATACATATCGTATTTACGACAAATCTTACTGAAGGTACGATTTGTCGTGGGGCTTTTGTTTTTTTCTAATGAAACGACTTGGGATGAAACTTAAAACTTCTATTTTTCCCAAGTCGTTCTTATGGGAAAATATTTTGGTTTTGTGCAAAGGAATGTGACGAAATTGCTGATGGCAATTTTTCGCTTTGCAGAGAGATAAGCTAACCATATTTTAAGCATGATTAGCTTTATACTTATGTATGTTGGTTAAATAAATTTAATCAATTATAATTATTTTAAAATATCTATTTTAGACAATTTAGATATATAACAATCCTTCCCCCTTCGAAAAAGAGTATTATTCTTTGAAGAGGAATAATACTCAGGGGAAGGTGTAGACGGAAATCACTTTGTGCACGTCAGCGCAATTGCATTGACCAGATGTTTAGGTTTTAACTTTCTTGATTAATGCCGTTCGTCTTATCTCAGTTGAGAAAGATTTTGTTTATATATCGATGGTCGGGAACATATAAGAAATTTGGGCATTGCAGTAAGATTTTTGGCTCATTCAACATGACGTTCCGAGTTGCGCTAGGTCGAAATCCCTGGTATCCCCCGAGCCTACTAACAGCCCGAATTACCAGTATTTGTATCTCCCGGGTAGCTCGCAATTGGCAGGGACCCATCAAGCTTTTGCTACACGAGCGGGATGCCGAGCCCGCGGTTTCCTGGATGGAGCCTGCTAAGGCCGGTCATACTTATATGGCCAATTTGTTTGCCATTCCTCATGGCGGTATGGGCTGGTCCGCTTCAGGAAAGCTGATTAAACGAAAGAGAAATAAAATCCTTGGGTTTTAGCTAATGCTTTATTTTAAACTTTCAGGTGGCACCCTTGTTATTAGTGGGGAGTATGGTTTTTGCGGATGTTGCATGTTTTCTGAGTCTGACCCCGTGGCGGCGCTTTATGCCATGTTCTTCGCAACTCCACCCGGCTCTCCATCAGGATCAGAAGAGGACGCAGATCATGCCGAGCCACCAGTTGGATATGGCGAGGTCGCGTTAGAACCCGCGGCTTCCGACGATTGGGACTCTGAAGATTTTGTCGGCGACGTGACAGGTTCAGAGAACTGGGATCTTGAAGAGCCAGCCATCTAAGTGCATCAATGTGCCCCCTTCTTTTTTTTTATTTTTATTGAAAAATTTGTATCTATCCTATCCCTTCTTCTTCTTCATAATCAATAAATATAAGTTTCTTCCCTTTTAAAAAAAAATGAGTTTTATTTTAATGTTCCTATTCACCTTTCAGGATTTTTTTGTGTTTGGCTCTTAATTTAGTCGGCGCGGTCGTTCGGTTCTTGATCGGATTGGCACTGGTTTTTGGCTTGACATATTTTCTTATTTTACAAAAAGGGATTTTGTCATCTTATTTTCTAAAGTTTGTTTTCAAATATTCATTCCTATTCTATTCTTATTTATTTACTTATTTTCTTTATGCAAAAAAAAAATTTTACGTTTTATTCTAATGTTAGTGGTTATATAGTTTCTATGGTATGTTATTTTTGTTATATATTTATTTTATTAATTCTATTTATTTTCTATTTGTTATCTCTATCTACTATCATTTATTGTATTTATATTGTTTATTGTTATATTTATTCGTTAACGCTAGCGAGGGAGAGTATCTTTTTTCTTTCTCTTGGGGTTTGTATTATGTACTTATGTTTTTAATACCCTAATTTATCTTACTCTAAATTATTTACTATATATATATATTTTTTTTTTCATTTGGTTTTTATTCTTACATCTCTTTTTTAAATTATTTATTAGGGTTTATTGAAACCGCTTACATTTATTTTCTAGGTGCTCTACTATTAGTGATAGTGCTTATGACCGTTTGAAGTGGTGACACTATACCACTTGCACTGACCTAGTAGGTGGTAGGGTGCGGGTCCTTTTTAGATGGGTAGGTTCGATTATTTCGAATTGTTTGCTTTATTCCTCCGCCTCTGGGGTTTTCTTAGGCTTGCGTGAACGATAATTTTTTATGAATGGGACTAGCCATTTGGCGACCAGGTACAGTACCATACATGTGATGACAACACCAGTTAAAGATACTGATGTTGCAGCTAGGACATGTGTAGGGTGGTGACTGATATGAGGAACTATTTTTTCTAATTTTTTGTCCAGTTCTTTTAATGACTGGGTACCTTCTAGGATGATGCTGTTAGTGTCATCTCCTGAATATAGTTCTGTCTGTATTTCTTCCGACGGTATTTTTTCTTTGGTTTCATTAAGATATTTTTCTACCATTTGCTCTAATGGAGCGATATTTGGGAAGTAGTTGGGTTGTTTGAGACTCAATTGCTGGATATTCTCTGCCTCATAATGTAGGATTTGTGATCCTACTTGTAATTGACAGGGATGGTTGATAGTAATTATTCCTTGGCCTTCTATTTTTGAAGTTAGGAATTGTTGGGTACACTGAAGGTGTACAATTGTTGGTTCTATCAACGAGAATATCCAACAATTTGGTTTACTTAATTTAATAAGTAGGTCTCTGGGAGGTATTTGCGCTCTAAATTGACACTGTGGCTCTTCCTTTAATGGATTAAAGAGCAGCTTCACTACGCATTCTTTGGACATTGTAGCCTTTGTTATGGGAATGCCTAGCTTAGCGATGTAAGTGTTCTCTTTGGAAGATTGAGTGATCTTTTTGAAGGTTTTAAGATCTTGTGTTTTTAATAATAGAATATCCTGTGTCTGTACCTGGTGCGCTACGTGCGAGTACTGTATTTCGGGTACCAATGATTGTTTTTTATTAACATGGATAGGGAAACTATGTATCCTATACAACTTCATTCGTGGTAAATTGAAAATCGGAAGTTGTATTCTAATAACTAATTTGTCTTGGACTATACGAGCCTTTGTTTCCGCTGTCTGATATAACAGGGAGAGACAATTTTGTGCATCTGGGCAAGTAGCGTGGGACTTGTGGTATATCTCTAATAAACTTTTGGGAGACACCACTAGCGGATGCAACTGGTGATTTTTACTGGAGATTATTATGTCGAGTAAGGCTTGTTGCCTGTACTCAATCTCGACAATTTGTAAGGTCAGGCTTGAAATTATCTCCTGCCTTAATTGTCTCATTAGTAAATCATCAGTGATATTTTGCATTCTATTTACCTGGAGATTTATTTGACGTTGTCTTTCCTGCAGAGATGTCAGTGGCTTTTGAATTTGTTGTAGTGTAGTTTTGACTACACTGATCTGCTGTCTTTCCAGGTCGGCTAGTGCTTTTGTATTTGTTTCGAGCTCCTCGAGTCGACTGTATACCTCTTGTTCATTAGTGCTGTCCATGGTCCCGAATAGGTAGTGCATTGCATTGCCTATTCCATCGAAGATGGATCTTGTTGATCTTGATTTGGGGACCACTTCTCGAATGACACTTGTTCTTCTCTTGATATTTTCTAAGAGAGAATGAACGTGTTTTTGCTGTACCAGGCATAGCTCATCGGTTTGAGAGCGATTCGAACATAGTCGGTGAACTAAGTGCTCCGCCTGTTCTGCCATAAGCGTTTGGTTGTCCAGTTCCCTTAGGTTGATCTCCGTTAGTATATTCCATGTACTGTGGTATACTTGTAATTTTCTTAAGTCCTCATATAGTATTCCTGTATTGTTCAGGGGACTTATTGTGTAGGCTTCCGTTTGAGTTTGTCCCATTGCCAGATGGAAGCAGCATATTAACACCAATATGTGCTTCATGCTCTGTAGAAAATGAAGGATAGGCTTCTTTAGTCAGTTAGTTATACTAAATAGCATATAACATTTAGGTATAGTATTGCTTAATTAAATCGTTGATAATTTGTATAATGGGGGCTTACTTGCTAAAAGAAAGACGGGGTAGAACAGGATAGGAGGACTGTAAGCCGGTTCCTGCTAAATCTCGTCAAAAGATGAGCATTGTATTCTTTCAAAAGTTTAATTAGGGAATTGGTTAATTTACAACAATGAGTAAAAAGTAACTCATGAAGCGGAATACGAAATTCTCAAGGCAAGGTATGAAGGATGCAAGTCAAGGCAAGCAAGAAAAATTTTATTGGTAGAGTATTTAATTCACTCAGAGAGTAAGGGTTTATTTGTTATATGTTCAGTTTTATTTACGTAGCGTATTTTTTATTAATTTAAATAAAATTTAGGTAAAGTTTGACTTCATGAGTCATAGGGAGTAATCCCGAGTACGGAACCTTTAAGTAGGTAGTTATTAGTTTAACTGGCGAAAATTTGTTTCAGTGGGACTTATTTTCTAAAGGTGTATGTACCAGTGTACTACTCGTAATAGGGCTTTAAACGGTTGTTGTGTACTACAACCTGCCGTTTGCCTATTTTTATGGTAGTGTTTGTTGGTCTAGGTACGTTGATTACCAGATATGGGCCAACCCAGATTTGAGACAATTTGTGTTTGCGGCTTTCACTTTTGAGGAGGACTTTGTCTCCTAGGTGGAAAGTGAGAGGCCTGACTGTTTTGTCGTAATATGCCTTTGAGCGTTGTTTGCTGGCTAAGAGATTTTTACGAGCCGTGGCATATGATCTTTGTAATCTGTATTTGAGCATATGGTAATAACTTTCGTGGTTATATACGGGCTCAGGGTCCCGTTTTAAATTAGTTGGGACATCCGCTGTGAAGCCGTAAAGGCAATCCATCGGGGTTAGTTTAGTACCCTCGTGTACACTGTTATTGTACACGAATGCAGCGGTTCGTAGGAATTGATCCCATGTTTTGGGATTCTCGTCTACGATTGTACGCAGATATTCGATTAATGGTCTATGGGCACGTTCTAGTGCTCCATTAGACTGTGGATGGTATGCGGAAGTTTGTAACTTCTTTACCTTTAGCAGTTTGCAGACCTTCTTGAATAGCTCACTCAGGAAATTAGTTCCCTGATCGGTGACTATTCTCTTTGGAATGCGATAACGCGTGACAATCTCATTGAAAAAGATTTGCGCCACCGTTACTGCTTCTCCATTTGGTATGGCATACCAATCGACGAACTTGGTGAGATTATCTTGGAAAGTTAAGATATATTTATTACCTGATATGGTCTCTTCTAGTGGACCTACTATATCGAGGTAAACCTTGTCGAAAGGTTGTTCCGCGATGTCCGTTATTACCATTGGCATCTTGAATTGTGGCGATGCCTTCATTGTTTGGCACTTAAGGCATTTTTTTATGTACTTTTTTATATCGCTAAGCATGTGTCTCCACCAATACTTGCGTCTGATTCTTTTATAAGTCTTGATGACACCCTGATGGCCGCCGAAAGGAGAGTCGTGGTAATCCTTTAGGATTGTTTGAACTTCCTTGGGGCTCGTGATTATCTCAGGTGCCTTGACTGGACTTATTTCTTGTTCAAGCGTAGCAGGGGGTTGTATTTCCGCCTCTGGGAGTTTAGTTTCTTTATCTTCCGCTGCCGTGGGCGGTGTTTCAGCGCTGGAGCTAGTATTGGCCTCTTGGGCTTTTTGGTTTTGAGCTCTGGTCGCGGCGAAGCAATGAGCGGGTTTCTTTGTTTTCTTTTAACTTGGGGAAATGTTTTCCTCCACATCTGAGTCCATAGTGTGGTGGACTTGGGCTTGTACCGTTAAAGTGTTGCCTGTATTGTCTTCGATTAATACTTGTGGAATGCGGCTTAATGCATCTGCATTGGTATTATACTTCCCTGGTTTATATTCGATGGTATAATCGAATTCTGATAATTTGTGGTGAAATCTCACCAAACGGGAAGTCGGGTCTTTAACGTTAAAGACACCTTTGAGAGGCTTGTGGTCAGTATAGACCGTGAATTTCCTGCATTGGAGGTAGCATCGGAAATTCCTTGTGGCCCAGACTATAGCCAATAACTCCTTTTCAATAGTGGAGTAATTTCTCTCGGCTTTGTTCAGCGTTCGGCTTGCATAGGCGATAGGTTGGTCTTTTCCCACTTCTCCTTGGGAAAGTACAGCCCCTAATGCTTCGTTACTGGCGTCCGTTGTGAGGTTGAAGGGTTTAGAGAAATCTGGATAGATTAAAAGTGGTGGGGAAATTAGAGCATTTTTAATGCTTTGAAATGCTTCTTGGCATTTCTCAGGGCATGTGCTTCCTGCTCTTTTATTGGTGGAGTACCGTAATTTAGGGGTACCTTACATTGGTCCAAGTACTCGCACGCATTCGTATTTTGGCTAATAGGCCGTGAAAAATTGGTTCTCTTAATACTATTTGACGGTGGAGCCAACTTTGCCTTCAATGAGGTCTTACGGATCTCGCACGCGTCTTTTATCGGGCTCAGGGGGCACCTTGTATTCTTAATACTAATTTTATTAAGTGGTGGAGTCGACTTTGCCTTTAAGTAGGTCTTACTGAGCTCGCACGCACTTGTGATAGGGCTCTTGGGCCACTGTTGTTTCTTAACACTAACTTGGTTGGGTGGTGGAGTCGTCTTTGCCTGAGAGTAGGTCTTACTGAGCTCACCCGCACCTGTTATAGGGCTCTTTGGCCTCGTATATATCTTAAATCTAGGTAAACTAGACGGAGGAGTCCTCGGCATCTTGTTTATCGGCTTCTGGATCTCGCTCGCATCTTTTATAGGGCTCTTGGGCTTCGAAATTTTTTCATAATTTACTCTATTGGACGGTGGAGTCATTGCTGCCTCTGTTCGGGTCTTACTGAGCTCGCACACGTCTTGTATGGGGCTCTTGGGCCGCGTTAGTAACTTATATCTAGGTATTCTGGAGAAAGAAGTTTTGCTTGACTTCTGTTCTGCCTTGGGAGGCTCACTGATGTTTGTGTTACTCGCTTGCGATTTATTCGGCTTGAGAACGTGTTGTGTATCAGTGGCTTCTCCTATTGGGATGACGGCGTAGTCATGTATAGGGAGCAGTTGTAATAATAAACTGTTGATGACTACTTTAAAATTGTTAATGTTGAGTATGGCAACTAGCACTGTTTCTTTCCCAGTAGGGAGTAAACTGTTGGCCAGGAAGACTCCGTCACCCATCTCTTTAGATAAACAGAGCATTTCTTCCTTCACTCGTAACGGGACTGTGGTGATAATTTGTGACCTAGCAGGTATGCATATCGGTTCCTCTAAAGTAACCAGATGCTGCCTCATATCGCTGGTTTCTTGATCACCCAGACAGCTCTTTTCGTATTCCGTCGGCTCTTGTTGAACCTGGCAGCCAGCATTACTCTGTTGAGATGCCTTGGAGACACTGCATGTAGATAGCTTAACCTGTTTAGGTTCCATCTTTTCAGCAAGTGACCTCACTTCGACTGCTTTTCTGGAATACAGCTTGTCCGTCTTGCATGACAAGGGCACGGTGAACTCTTCGGGATTTGTTTCCGTACAAGGAAACTTGAGTGCTTTATTTGGGCCTTCAACATTACAATTGTTTGATAGGAAATCGTTTCCTAATAGGCCGTCATCGGAAAGACGTGGCAGGTTTTGTACCACCTGAAACTTGCAGGGAATTTTATTTTTAAAATTGAAGTTGCCCTTGCAATTTCCCAATGTCTTTCCGGTTCCAAAAGGGGTCTGTAAAGTGCATGCCTCATTGGAATTAATTATCTTGAGGTCTTTAATTGCTCTTTTCTTAATAATACTCACCTCAGCGCCAGTGTCCACTACTAGTTTTGTATGGCCGTTAAGGCTTATGTCCAGTGGAAGTTTCACTGTAGGGACACCGGATTCGGGCGCTTGAGGTGACCCTTTTAATTTTTTAGTTGGGTTTATAGTCGAGCCGGGGAGTTTTGGGTCGACTGCATGTCGTTTCCCTGACTCCGGGCTTCCCATTTTTTCTTCTGGCGGCAGTCTTCGTCTGCATGTCCTCGGCGACCACAAAAGGTGCATTTGAGTCTTATATTGAAGACTTGAGGACTTTTTGTGTTGTGTTGCTCTTGTGTAGATCTGTTGGAGAGGCGTGGGGGAACAATTTGTTGGGTCTGTTGATTTTTTCTGCAATCACGGACGTCATGTCCATAGATTTTGCAGTTTGAGCAGAAAGGGGTGTTCTTGCGCTTAAGGCAATCTGTATATGTATGACCCTTTCGCTGGCAGAAATTACACGTGATGTTACGGACCAGTGCATCTGTATCCGAGTTTCTGGCATCAGTGTTTGTAAACGGTCTTTGTCGTGACTGTGATGAACCTGGGTTATTCACATTGCGTGAAAACTGGGTTGGATTTGGAGCTCGAGGTGATGCGAACATAGGTGTTGATGGCATTTGATAATAAGGAGTTCTATAATAGGCTCGCACTCGTAGATCTGGATCTACTGGCGCCACTGGAGGAGCTTGTACCAGAGGAGTCTGGACGAATGTAGCACTTTGTTGTAATTTCTCCATGTCCAGGGCTTTTTGAATTAGTGACTCTAGATCGCCTTCTCCCTGCGTGAGCAAATATTGACACAGGTGTGGGTTAGTTACTCCACTTTTCAGAGCGTTTTTGGCGAAATCCATCAGCTGTGTTTTCACAGCAGGGACTGCCTCGGCTCCATACTTCTGTGTCGCTGCCTCGTTGCAAATCGTCAACAACTGTTTCAATCTTGTAATGAACACAGTGAGAGATTCTAACGGGGTTTGTCTGGTGGTAATTAGTTTGTTTACCAGCTCCTGATATGTCTCACGGGGAAGGTATGTTCTGTTTAAACGTTCCTCTACTTCAGTAAATGAAGCAGGGACGTCTGAAGCGAATAATTGGTATGCGTCACCTCTGAGTCTTGTAGGAAGGACCTGAATGAAAGCCACTTTTTCTTCATTATTTAGGCACTGCATAGTTTGTTTGCAGCAGCCAATGAAGGTTTGTAACTCTCGTCCCAATTGTGGGGTACTTTCACCCGAAAATAAGGGAACGAGTTGAGCTGTGAGCTTAGCTACTTTAGCGTAATCCACCATTGTGTGTAGTCTATTGACTGGAAATCTAAATTTGGGTGGACTAGCTGGGCTTGTTTCTGGGCTGATTTCCGTTAAGGATTCTTCGAGCCAATCGATCAGGAGGTCTTCGGGAGTTGGTTCAGCTACTTCACCGTCACTGTCGCTATCACTATCACTGTCACTTAACCTAACACTCTTATTCTTCCCTAGATCTAAACTGAGTGAGCGCCGAGATTCGGAAAACTGTTCTAGTTCCTTTCGGAACTGTATTGTTTTTTCTTTTAAGGTCTTTAACTTGACGAGTCTGGTCTCACGCTCTGTTTTTAATTTGTGATCTAAGGCGTCACAATGGGTAATCGTCAGTTTATCCGATTCCCGCGCTCTCTCGTATAATTTATTTAAAAACTCAGCTAAACTTACTTGACTATTCAGACCTGGCAGAACGGTTCCGCTTCGAAGTCGAGGTCCTGTTGGGGGTAACTGTGGAGGTTTTTCTCCTGCAGCGGATGATGTACCTTCACCGGGGTGCTGTGTATTGGCACCTGGGGTTGATCCCGCGTCGGCTAAAGATGGAGAGTTTTCCCTCGCTGCTGTTTCTGGTTCCTGCTGAGGTAGAGCAGGATTGTCGGCTGGCATATGATGCGCTGTTCAGTGAAAGGGGGACTCCTTGCCTGCTTAGGTCCCTTTGCTGTAATTGAGAGGGGGGTTTCTTTAACCGCCTTCGAGTTCCCTCTCAATCCTTTGTCGGTTGATTTCGGCTTTCTTTTGCAGCTGGGGGGGCCCTGGGCCGTCTTAACTTCCCCTGGATCTAGTTGAAAAGGGGGCTTATGAGCCGTCTTCGATTTCCTCTTCAACTCCGGATCGTTGACTGCTAGCGTTTGTTCGTCTGGTTGGCTGGAGCTTCAGGCTGTTTTTAGAGCTGTGTCCTGGCTGATCTGTACTCGTCCTTCTGGGAGGTTTTGGATGGTTTTCCACTTACTTCGGTAGACTGTTCACTTGTATCCCTCGGTGGTGCTTTTGCACTAATTGGGGTGAACGCTTGCCCCCCTGGAGCAGAGGCGCCTAGAGATGGTATCTACCCGAGTGTTGGGGGTGACTTGGCCTGAGTGGCTTCGTCAAGGGAACCCCTTAGGTTCGCAGGATAGCGGATTTTATAGCTCTTATACTTTTCTACTTTTGACTTTTCGAAAAGCAGGCTTCCACTATCCTACCGGCTGCGCCAATTTTGTTATATAAGGGGTACTCACTATATGCAGTCAAACTATATGCAGTCAAACGCCAATTTTGTTATATCTCGGGGCACCTTCCGTCGATTTCTCTTTGGTTTCACACTGCTAATTCTGCTCGGTACATGGGTTAAAAGCACAACACTCAATTTAGGATTCTATTCACAATTTTATTATCTCAAACTAACATTTCCCTTTATCTTTTTTGTTTGGGATTACAAAACACTTTCTTAATTTTTCTTTCCTTAATAACATAAACACTTTATTCTATTTCTATTCTAATTCCTTTTTGTTTGGGATTACAAAACACTTTCTTAATTTTTCTTTCCTTAATAACATAAACACTTTATTCTATTTCTATTCTAATTCCTTTTTGTTTGGGATTACAAAACACTTTCTTAATTTTTCTTTCCTTAATAACATAAACACTTTATTCTATTTCTATTCTAATTACACCTCCCTTTATTTGGCGGCCACTTCGGATAGAAAACCGTAAAAATACTTCGCCTATTGTTTTGGAACCGTATCGACCGCTTAGCGAAAACCGACCAAAGTCAACTCTAGACTGCTCTTAGAAACCGACTGTACTCGACTTGGATTTCCGTAATCGCAAGTCTAGTTGCTCAGGATAGGAAAGTGCTTAATTAGCATTCCTATCCTGAGAAAAGTATTTACCGCTGGGCATGTTTAAACATGCCCAGAATTATCGCGACGAACGATGGTTGGAATTGAAATTTGGTATTTTCATAAATATCCAACCATCGTCGTGCTATCGTGCATACATTGTTGCGATCACAATGTATGCAGCTCGCGACAATTCGCTGATAAGAGCTTTTTTCGGTGAAGACTTGATCATTTCAGTCTTCACCGACGTAAAATTTTATGCGCCCGATATGTATGTTTGTATGTATGTACATACATATCGTATTTACGACAAATCTTACTGAAGGTACGATTTGTCGTGGGGCTTTTGTTTTTTTCTAATGAAACGACTTGGGATGAAACTTAAAACTTCTATTTTTCCCAAGTCGTTCTTATGGGAAAATATTTTGGTTTTGTGCAAAGGAATGTGACGAAATTGCTGATGGCAATTTTTCGCTTTGCAGAGAGATAAGCTAACCATATTTTAAGCATGATTAGCTTTATACTTATGTATGTTGGTTAAATAAATTTAATCAATTATAATTATTTTTAAAATATCTATTTTAGACAATTTAGATATATAACACTAGGTAGTGCCGCTGAAATGTGTTAACTAAATAGCACCGCTTATTTGGATTTTGAAAGTCAATGTGTTATTTGCAGGAAACGTTCTCCGGACAATGCAAAATTAGCGAAAGATGATGGCTAACATATACTACGGCGAATGGACCTATATCAACTCTGGAATTCAAGGTGGAATTAACAGAAGTCTTTCTTGTAGCTGTGTCATAATCCGAAAATGCGGTATTTAAACAATACTTCTCCGAAATATGATATACTACGGCGAAAAATGATATACTACGGCGAATGGACCTATATCAAATCTGGTATTCAAGGTGAAATTGACAGAAGTCTTTCTTGTAGCTGTGTAATAATCCGAAAATGCGGTATTTAAACAACACTTCTTAGAATAAACTTATAAATGTTGCAGATAGAAATCGTTCTGGCACCTATGTAGTGCCGCTGAATTGTGTTAAATAAAGAGCACCGCTTATTTGGATTTGGCAATTCAATGTGATATTTGTAAAAATCATTCTCCGGCTATGTAAAATTAGCGAAATATGATAGCTAGCCTATACTACTGCGAATGTACCTATGTCAACTCTGGAATTCAAGGTGGAATTGCCAGAAGACTTTTTTGTAGCTGTGTGATAATACGAAAATGCGGTATTTAAACAAAACTTCTTCGAATAAACTTATAAATGTTGCAGATAGAAATCGTTCTGGTACCTATGTAGTGCCGCTGAAATGCGCTAACTAAATAGCACCGCTTATTTAGATTTTGAATTTCAATGTGTTATTTGCAGAAATCGTTCTCCGGGCTATGCAAAATTAGCGAAATATGATGGCTACCATATACAACGGCGAATGGACCTATATCAACTCTGGAATTCAAGGTGGAATTGCCAGAAGTCTTTTTTGTAGTTGTGTAGTTATCCGAAAATGCGGTATTTAAACAAAACTTCTTCGAATAAACTTATAAATTTTGCAGATAGAAATCGTTCTGGTACCTATGTAGTGCCGCTGAAATGTGTTAACTAAATAGCACCGCTTATTTGCATTTTGAAAGTCAATGTGTTATTTGCAGAAATCGTTCTCCGAACAATGCAAAATTAGTGAAATATGATGGCTAACATATACTACGGCGAATGGACATATATCAACTCTGGAATTCAAGGTGGAATTGACAGAAGTCTTTGTTGTAGCTGCGTAATAATCCGAAAATGCGGTGGTTAACCAATACTTCTTCAAATAAACTTATAAATATTACAGATAGAAATCGTTCTTCTACCTATGTAGTGCCGCTCAAATTTGCTAACTAAATAGCACCGCCTATTTGGATTTAGATATTCAATGTGTTATTTGTAGAAATCTTTATCCGGACTATGGAAAATTAGCGAAATATGATGGCTAGCCTATACTACGGCGAATGGACCTATATCAACTCTGGAATTCAAGGTGGAATTGACAGAATTCTTTGTTGTAGCTGTGTAATAATCCGAAAATGCGGTGCTTAAACAATACTTCTTCAAATAAACTTGTAAATATTACAGATAGAAATCGTTCTTCTACCTATGTAGTGCCGCTCAAATTTGCTAACTAAATAGCACCGCCTATTTGGATTTAGATATTCAATGTGTTATTTGTAGAAATCTTTATCCGGACTATGGAAAATTAGCGAAATATGATGGCTAGCCTATACTACGGCGAATGGACCTATATCAACTCTGGAATTCAAGGTGGAATTGACAGAATTCTTTGTTGTAGCTGTGTAATAATCCGAAAATGCGGTGCTTAAACAATACTTCTTCAAATAAACTTATAAATATTACAGATATATATCGTTCTTCTACCTAGGTAGTGCCGCTGAAATGTGTCAACTAAATAGCACCGCTTATTTGGATTTTGAAAGTCAATGTGTTATTTGCAGGAAACGTTCTCCGGACAATGCACAATTAGCGAAAGATGATGGCTAACATATACTACGGCGAATGGACCTATATCTACTCTGGAATTCAAGGTGGAATTAACAGAAGTCTTTCTTGTAGCTGTGTAATAATCCGAAAATGCGGTATTTAAACAATACTTCTCCGAAATATGATATACTACGGCGAAAAATGATATACTACGGCGAATGGACCTATATCAAATCTGGTATTCAAGGTGAAATTGACAGAAGTCTTTCTTGTAGCTGTGCAATAATTCGAAAATGCGGTATTTAAACAACACTTCTTAGAATAAACTTATAAATGTTGCAGATAGAAATCGTTCTGGCACCTATGTAGTGCCGCTGAATTGTGTTAAATAAATAGCACCGCTTATTTGGATTTGGCAATTCAATGTGATATTTGTAAAAATCATTCTCCGGCTATGTAAAATTAGCGAAATATGATAGCTAGCCTATACTACGGCGAATGTACCTATGTCAACTCTGGAATTCAAGGTGGAATTGCCAGAAGACTTTTTTGTAGCTGTGTGATAATACGAAAATGCGGTATTTAAACAATACTTCTTAGAATAAACTTTTCAATATTGCAGAAAGGAATCGTTCTGGCACCTATATAGTGCCGCTGAATTGTGTTAACTAAATAGCACCGCTTATGTGGATTTGAACTTCAATGTGATATTTGTAAAAATCATTCTCCGGCTATGTAAAATTAGCGAAATATGATAGCTAGCCTACACTACGGCGAATGTACCTATGTCAACTCTGGAATTCAAGGTGGAATTGCCAGAAGTCTTTTTTGTAGCTGTGTGATAATCCGAAAATGCGGTATTTAAACAAAACTTCTTCGAATAAACTTATAAATGTTGCAGATAGAAATCGTTCTGGTACCTATGTAGTGCCGCTGAAATGAGCTAACTAAATAGCACCGCTTATTTAGATTTTGAATTTCAATGTGTTATTTGCAGAAATCGTTCTCCGGGCTATGCAAAATTAGCGAAATATGATGGCTACCATATACAACGCCGAATGGACCTATATCAACTCTGGAATTCAAGGTGGAATTGCCAGAAGTCTTTGTTGTAGCTGTGTAATAATCCAAAAATGCGGTGGTTAAACAATACTTCTTCAAATAAACTTGTAAATATTACAGATAGAAATCGTTCTTCTACCTATGTAGTGCCGCTCAAATTTGCTAACTAAATAGCACCGCCTATTTGGATTTAGATATTCAATGTGTTATTTGTAGAAATCTTTATCCGGACTATGGAAAATTAGCGAGATATGATGGCTACCCTATACTACGGCGAATGGACCTATATCAACTCTGGAATTCAAGGTGGAATTGACAGAAGTATTTGTTGTAGCTGTGTAATAATCCGAAAATGCGGTGGTTAAACACTACTTCTTCAAATAAACTTGTAAATATTACAGATAGAAATCGTTCTTCTACCTATGTAGTGCCGCTGAAATTTGTTAACTAAATAGCACCGCTTATTTGGATTTTGAAAGTCAATGTGATATTTGTAAAAATCATTCTTCGGCTATGTAAAATTAGTGAAATATGATAGCTAGCCTATACTACGGCGAATGTACCTATATCAACTCTGGAATTCAAGGTGGAATTGACAGAAGTCTTTGTTGTAGCTGTGTAATAATCCGAAAATGCGGTGTTTAAACAACACTTCTTCGAATAAACTTATAAATGTTGCAGATAGAAATCGTTCTGGTACCTATGTAGTGCCGCTGAAATGTGTTAACTAAATAGCACCGCTTATTTGGATTTTGAAATTCAATGTGGTATTTGTAGAAATCTTTATCCGGACTATGAAAAATTAGCGAAATATGATTGCTAGCCTATACTGCGGCGAATGTACCTATATCAACTCTGGAATTCAAGGTGGAATTGGCAGAAGTCTTTCTTGTAGCTGTGTAATAATCCGAAAATGCGGTATTTAAACAAAACTTTTTCGAATAAACTTATAAATGTTGCAGATAGAAATCGTGCTGGTACCCAAGTAGTGCCGCTGAAATTTGTTAACTAAATAGCACCGCTTATTTGGATTTTGAAAGTCAATGTGATATTTGTAAAAATCATTCTTCGGCTATGTAAAATTAGCGAAATATGATAGCTAGCCTATACTACGGCGAATGTACCTATATCAACTCTGGAATTCAAGGTGGAATTGACAGAAGTCTTTGTTGTAGCTGTGTAATAAAACGAAAATGCGGTGTTTAAACAACACTTCTTCGAATAAACTTATAAATGTTGCAGATAGAAATCGTTCTGGTACCTATGTAGTGCCGCTGAAATGTGTTAACTAAATAGCACCGCTTATTTGGATTTTGAAATTCAATGTGGTATTTGTAGAAATCTTTATCCGGACTATGAAAAATTAGCGAAATATGATTGCTAGCCTATACTGCGGCGAATGTACCTATATCAACTCTGGAATTCAAGGTGGAATTGGCAGAAGTCTTTCTTGTAGCTGTGTAATAATCCGAAAATGCGGTATTTAAACAAAACTTTTTCGAATAAACTTATAAATGTTGCAGATAGAAATCGTGCTGGTACCCAAGTAGTGCCGCTGAAATTTGTTAACTAAATAGCACCGCTTATTTGGATTTTGAAAGTCAATGTGATATTTGTAAAAATCATTCTTCGGCTATGTAAAATTAGCGAAATATGATAGCTAGCCTATACTACGGCGAATGTACCTATATCAACTCTGGAATTCAAGGTGGAATTGACAGAAGTCTTTGTTGTAGCTGTGTAATAAAACGAAAATGCGGTGTTTAAACAACACTTCTTCGAATAAACTTATAAATGTTGCAGATAGAAATCGTTCTGGTACCTATGTAGTGCCGCTGAAATGTGTTAACTAAATAGCACCGCTTATTTGGATTTTGAAACAAACTCAATGTGGTATTTGTAGAAATCTTTATCCGGACTATGAAAAATTAGCGAAATATGATTGCTAGCCTATACTGCGGCGAATGTACCTATATCAACTCTGGAATTCAAGGTGGAATTGCCAGAAGTCTTTCTTGTAGCTGTGTAATAATCCGAAAATGCGGTATTTAAACAAAACTTCTTCGAATAAACTTATAAATGTTGCAGATAGAAATCGTGCTGGTACCTAAATAGTGCCGCTGAAATTTGTTAACTAAATAGCACCGCTTATTTGGATTTTGAAAGTCAATGTGATATTTGTAAAAATCATTCTTCGGCTATGTAAAATTAGCGAAATATGATAGCTAGCCTATACTACGGCGAATGTACCTATATCAACTCTGGAATTCAAGGTGGAATTGACAGAAGTCTTTGTTGTAGCTGTGTAATAATCCGAAAATGCGGTGTTTAAACAAAACTTCTTCGAATAAACTTGTAAATATTACAGATATAAATCGTTCTTCTACCTATGTAATGCCGCTGAAATTTGCTAACTAAATAGCACCGCCTATTTGGTTTTAGATATTCAATGTGTTATTTGTAGAAATCTTTATCCGGGCTATGAAAAATTAGCGAAATATGATGGCTAGCCTCTACTACGGCGAATGGACCTATGTTAACTCTGGAATTCAAGGTGGAATTGCCAGAAGTCTTTCTTGTAGCTGTGTAATAACCCGAAATTGCGGTATTTAAACAAAACTTCTTCGAATAAACTTATAAATGTTGCAGATAGAAATCGTGCTGGTACCCAAGTAGTGCCGCTGAAATGTGTTAACTAAATAGCACCGCTTATTTGGATTTTGAAAGTCAATGTGATATTTTTAAAAATCATTCTCCGGCTATGTAAAATTAGCGAAATATGATAGCTAGCCTATACTACGGCGAATGTACCTATATCAACTCTGGAATTCAAGGTGGAATTGCCAGAAGTCTTTCTTGTAGCTGTGTAATAATCCGAAAATGCGGTATTTAAACAAAACTTCTTCGAATAAACTTATAAATGTTGCAGATAGAAATCGTGCTGGTACCCAAGTAGTGCCGCTGAAATGTGTTAACTAAATAGCACCGCTTATTTGGATTTTGAAATTCAATGTGGTATTTGTAGAAATCTTTATCCGGACTATGAAAAATTAGCGAAATAAGATTGCTAGCCTATACTGCGGCGTATGTACCTATATCAACTCTGGAATTCAAGGTGGAATTGACAGAAGTCTTTGTTGTAGCTGTGTAATAATCCGAAAATGCGGTGGTTAAACAATACTTCTGCAAATAAACTTGTAAATATTACAGATATAAATCGTTCTTCTACCTATGTAATGCCGCTGAAATTTGCTAACTAAATAGCACCGCCTATTTGGTTTTAGATATTCAATGTGTTATTTGTAGAAATCTTTATCCGGGCTATGAAAAATTAGCGAAATATGATGGCTAGCCTCTACTACGGCGAATGGACCTATGTTAACTCTGGAATTCAAGGTGGAATTGCCAGAAGTCTTTCTTGTAGCTGTGTAATAACCCGAAATTGCGGTATTTAAACAAAACTTCTTCGAATAAACTTATAAATATTACAGATAGAAATCGTTCTGGTACCTATGTATTGCCGCTGAAATGCGCTAACTAAATAGCACCGCCTATTTGGATTTAGATATTCAATGTGTTATTTGCAGAAATCGTTCTCCGGACTATGCAAAATTAGAGAAATATGATGGCTACCATAGACAACGGCGAATGGAAATATATCAACTCTGGAATTCAAGGTGGAATTGACAGAAGTCTTTGTTGTAGCTGTGTAAAAATCCGAAAATGCGGTGTTTAAACAATACTTCTTCAAATAAACTTATAATTATTACAGATAGAAATCGTTCTGGTACCTATGTAGTGCCGCTGAAATTTGCTAACTAAATAGCACCGCCTATTTGGATTTAGATATTCAATGTGTTATGTGCAGAAATCGTTCTCCGGACTATGCAAAATTAGAGAAATATGATAGCTAGCCTATACTACGGCGAATGTACCTATATCAACTCTGGAATTCAAGGTGGAATTGACAGAAGTCTTTGTTGTAGCTGTGTAATAAAACGAAAATGCGGTGTTTAAACAACACTTCTTCGAATAAACTTATAAATGTTGCAGATAGAAATCGTTCTGGTACCTATGTAGTGCCGCTGAAATGTGTTAACTAAATAGCACCGCTTATTTGGATTTTGAAACAAACTCAATGTGGTATTTGTAGAAATCTTTATCCGGACTATGAAAAATTAGCGAAATATGATTGCTAGCCTATACTGCGGCGAATGTACCTATATCAACTCTGGAATTCAAGGTGGAATTGCCAGAAGTCTTTCTTGTAGCTGTGTAATAATCCGAAAATGCGGTATTTAAACAAAATTTCTTCGAATAAACTTATAAATGTTGCAGATAGAAATCGTGCTGGTACCCAAGTAGTGCCGCTGAAATGTGTTAACTAAATAGCACCGCTTATTTGGATTTTGAAATTCAATGTGGTATTTGTAGAAATCTTTATCCGGACTATGAAAAATTAGCGAAATATGATTGCTAGCCTATACTGCGGCGAATGTACCTATATCAACTCTGGAATTCAAGGTGGAATTGACAGAAGTCTTTGTTGTAGCTGTGTAATAATCCGAAAATGCGGTGGTTAAACAATACTTCTGCAAATAAACTTGTAAATATTACAGATATAAATCGTTCTTCTACCTATGTAATGCCGCTGAAATTTGCTAACTAAATAGCACCGCCTATTTGGATTTAGATATTCAATGTGTTATTTGTAGAAATCTTTATCCAGGCTATGAAAAATTAGCGAAATATGATGGCTAGCCTCTACTACGGCGAATGGACCTATGTTAACTCTGGAATTCAAGGTGGAATTGCCAGAAGTCTTTCTTGTAGCTGTGTAATAACCCGAAATTGCGGTATTTAAACAAAACTTCTTCGAATAAACTTATAAATATTACAGATAGAAATCGTTCTGGTACCTATGTATTGCCGCTGAAATGCGCTAACTAAATAGCACCGCCTATTTGGATTTAGATATTCAATGTGTTATTTGCAGAAATCGTTCTCCGGACTATGCAAAATTAGAGAAATATTATGGCTAACACATCCTACTTCGAATGGACCTATATCAACTCTGGAATTCAAGGTGGACTTGCCAGAAGTCTTTGTTGTAGCTGTGTAATAATCCGAAAATGCGGTGTTTAAACAATACTTCTTCAAATAAACTTATAATTATTACAGATAGAAATCGTTCTGGTACCTATGTAGTGCCGCTGAAATTTGCTAACTAAATAGCACCGCCTATTTGGATTTAGATATTCAATGTGTTATTTGTAGAAATCTTTATCCGGACTATGAAAAATTAGCGAAATATTATGGCTAACACATCCTACTTCGAATGGACCTATATCAACTCTGGAATTCAAGGTGGACTTGCCAGAAGTCTTTGTTGTAGCTGTGTAATAATCCGAAAATGCGGTGGTTAAACACTACTTCTTCAAATAAACTTGTAAATATTACAGATAGAAATCGTTCTTCTACCTATGTAGTGCCGCTGAAATTTACTAACTAAATAGCACCGCCTATTTGGATTTAGATATTAAATGTGTTATCTGTAGAAATCTTTATCCGGGCTAGCCTACACTGCGGCGAATGTACCTATATCAACTCTGGAATTCAAGGTGGAATTGACAGAAGTCTTTTTTGTAGCTGTGTGATAATCCGAAAATGCGGTATTTAAACAAAACTTCTTCGAATAAACTTATAAATGTTGCAGATAGAAATCGTGCTGGTACCTAAGTAGTGCCGCTGAAATTTGTTACCTAAATAGCACCGCTTATTTGGATTTTGAAAGTCAATGTGATATTTGTAAAAATCATTCTTCGGCTATGTAAAATTAGCGAAATATGACAGCTAGCCTATACTACGGCGAATGTACCTATATCAACTCTGGAATGCAAGGTGGAATTGACAGAAGTCCTTGTTGCAGCTGTGTAATAATCCGAAAATGCGGTGTTTAAACAAAACTTCTTCCAATAAACTTATAAATGTTGCAGATAGAAATCGTGCTGGTACCCAAGTAGTGCCGCTGAAATGTGTTAACTAAATAGCACCGCTTATTTGGATTTTGAAAGTCAATGTGATATTTTTAAAAATCATTCTTCGGCTATGTAAAATTAGCGAAATATGATAGCTAGCCTATACTACGGCGAATGTACCTATATCAACTCTGGAATTCAAGGTGGAATTGACAGAAGTCTTTGTTGTAGCTGTGTAATAATCCGAAAATGCTGTGTTTAAACAACACTTCTTCGAATAAACTTATAAATGTTGCAGATAGAAATCGTTCTGGTACCTATGTAGTGCCGCTGAAATGTGTTAACTAAATAGCACCGCTTATTTGGATTTTGAAATTCAATGTGGTATTTGTAGAAATCTTTATCCGGACTATGAAAAATTAGCGAAATATGATTGCTAGCCTATACTGCGGCGAATGTACCTATATCAACTCTGGAATTCAAGGTGGAATTGACAGAAGTCTTTCTGGAAGCTGTGTAATAAACCGAAAATGCGGTATTTAAACAAAACTTCTTCGAATAAACTTATAAATGTTGCAGATAGAAATCGTGCTGGTACCTAAGTAGTGCCGCTGAAATTTGTTAACTAAATAGCACCGCTTATTTGGATTTTGAAAGTCAATGTGATATTTGTAAAAATCATTCTTCGGCTATGTAAAATTAGTGAAATATGATAGCTAGCCTATACTACGGCGAATGTACCTATATCAACTCTGGAATTCAAGGTGGAATTGACAGAAGTCTTTGTTGTAGCTGTGTAATAATCCGAAAATGCGGTGTTTAAACAACACTTCTTCGAATAAACTTATAAATGTTGCAGATAGAAATCGTTCTGGTACCTATGTAGTGCCGCTGAAATGTGTTAACTAAATAGCACCGCTTATTTGGATTTTGAAATTCAATGTGGTATTTGTACAAATCTTTATCCGGACTATGAAAAATTAGCGAAATATGATTGCTAGCCTATACTGCGGCGAATGTACCTATATCAACTCTGGAATTCAAGGTGGAATTGGCAGAAGTCTTTCTTGTAACTGTGTAATAATCCGAAAATGCGGTATTTAAACAAAACTTTTTCGAATAAACTTATAAATGTTGCAGATAGAAATCGTGCTGGTACCCAAGTAGTGCCGCTGAAATTTGTTAACTAAATAGCACCGCTTATTTGGATTTTGAAAGTCAATGTGATATTTGTAAAAATCATTCTTCGGCTATGTAAAATTAGCGAAATATGATAGCTAGCCTATACTACGGCGAATGTACCTATATCAACTCTGGAATTCAAGGTGGAATTGACAGAAGTCTTTGTTGTAGCTGTGTAATAAAACGAAAATGCGGTGTTTAAACAACACTTCTTCGAATAAACTTATAAATGTTGCAGATAGAAATCGTTCTGGTACCTATGTAGTGCCGCTGAAATGTGTTAACTAAATAGCACCGCTTATTTGGATTTTGAAACTCAATGTGGTATTTGTAGAAATCTTTATCCGGACTATGAAAAATTAGCGAAATATGATTGCTAGCCTATACTGCGGCGAATGTACCTATATCAACTCTGGAATTCAAGGTGGAATTGCCAGAAGTCTTTCTTGTAGCTGTGTAATAATCCGAAAATGCGGTATTTAAACAAAACTTCTTCGAATAAACTTATAAATGTTGCAGATAGAAATCGTGCTGGTACCTAAGTAGTGCCGCTGAAATTTGTTAACTAAATAGCACCGCTTATTTGGATTTTGAAAGTCAATGTGATATTTGTAAAAATCATTCTTCGGCTATGTAAAATTAGCGAAATATGATAGCTAGCCTATACTACGGCGAATGTACCTATATCAACTCTGGAATTCAAGGTGGAATTGACAGAAGTCTTTGTTGTAGCTGTGTAATAATCCGAAAATGCGGTGTTTAAACAAAACTTCTTCGAATAAACTTATAAATGTTGCAGATAGAAATCGTGCTGGTACCCAAGTAGTGCCGCTGAAATGTGTTAACTAAATAGCACCGCTTATTTGGATTTTGAAAGTCAATGTGATATTTTTAAAAATCATTCTCCGGCTATGTAAAATTAGCGAAATATGATAGCTAGCCTATACTACGGCGAATGTACCTATATCAACTCTGGAATTCAAGGTGGAATTGCCAGAAGTCTTTCTTGTAGCTGTGTAATAATCCGAAAATGCGGTATTTAAACAAAACTTCTTCGAATAAACTTATAAATGTTGCAGATAGAAATCGTGCTGGTACCCAAGTAGTGCCGCTGAAATGTGTTAACTAAATAGCACCGCTTATTTGGATTTTGAAATTCAATGTGGTATTTGTAGAAATCTTTATCCGGACTATGAAAAATTAGCGAAATATGATTGCTAGCCTATACTGCGGCGAATGTACCTATATCAACTCTGGAATTCAAGGTGGAATTGACAGAAGTCTTTGTTGTAGCTGTGTAATAATCCGAAAATGCGGTGGTTAAACAATACTTCTGCAAATAAACTTGTAAATATTACAGATATAAATCGTTCTTCTACCTATGTAATGCCGCTGAAATTTGCTAACTAAATAGCACCGCCTATTTGGATTTAGATATTCAATGTGTTATTTGTAGAAATCTTTATCCGGGCTATGAAAAATTAGCGAAATATGATGGCTAGCCTCTACTACGGCGAATGGACCTATGTTAACTCTGGAATTCAAGGTGGAATTGCCAGAAGTCTTTCTTGTAGCTGTGTAATAACCCGAAATTGCGGTATTTAAACAAAACTTCTTCGAATAAACTTATAAATATTACAGATAGAAATCGTTCTGGTACCTATGTATTGCCGCTGAAATGCGCTAACTAAATAGCACCGCCTATTTGGATTTAGATATTCAATGTGTTATTTGCAGAAATCGTTCTCCGGACTATGCAAAATTAGAGAAATATGATGGCTACCATATACAACGGCGAATGGAAATATATCAACTCTGGAATTCAAGGTGGAATTGACAGAAGTCTTTGTTGTAGCTGTGTAAAAATCCGAAAATGCGGTGTTTAAACAATACTTCTTCAAATAAACTTATAATTATTACAGATAGAAATCGTTCTGGTACCTATGTAGTGCCGCTGAAATTTGCTAACTAAATAGCACCGCCTATTTGGATTTAGATATTCAATGTGTTATGTGCAGAAATCGTTCTCCGGACTATGCAAAATTAGAGAAAAATGATGGCTACCATATACAACACCGAATGTACCTATATCAACTCTGGAATTCAAGGTGGAATTGCAAGAAGTATTCCTTGTAGCTGTGTAATAATCGGAAAATGCGGTATTTAAACAATACTTCTCCGAAATATGATATACTACGGCGAAAAATGATATACTACAGCGAATGGACCTATATCAAATCTGGTATTCAAGGTGAAATTGACAGAAGTCTTTCTTGTAGCTGTGTAATAATCCGAAAATGCGGCATTTAAACAATACTTCTTAGAATAAACTTATAAATGTTGCAGATAGAAATCGTTCTGGCACCTATGTAGTGCCGCTGAATTGTGTTAACTAAATAGCACCGCTTATTTGGATTTTGAAATTCAATGTGATATTTGTAAAAATCATTCTCCGGGTATGTAAAATTAGCGAAATATGATAGCTAGCCTATACTACGGCGAATGTACCTATATCAACTCTGGAATTCAAGGTAGAATTGCCAGAAGTCTTTTTTGTAGCTGTGTGATAATCCGAAAATGCGGTATTTAAACAAAACTTCTTCGAATAATCTTATAAATGTTGCAGATAGAAATCGTTCTTCTACCTATGTAGTGCCGCTGAAATTTGCTAACTAAATAGCACCGCCTATTTGGATTTAGATATTCAATGTGTTATTTGTAGAAATCTTTATCCGGACTATGAAAAATTAGCGAAATATTATGGCTAACACATCCTACTTCGAATGGACCTATATCAACTCTGGAATTCAAGGTGGACTTGCCAGAAGTCTTTGTTGTAGCTGTGTAATAATCCGAAAATGCGGTATATAAACAATACTTCTTCGAATAAACCTATAAATGTTGCAGATAGAAATCGTTCTGGTACCTATGTAGTGCCGCTGAAATGTGTTAACTAAATAGCACCGCTTATTTGGATTTTGAAATTCAATGTGGTATTTGTAGAAATCTTTATCCGGACTATGAAAAATTAGCGAAATATGATTGCTAGCCTATACTGCGGCGAATGTACCTATATCAACTCTGGAATTCAAGGTGGAATTGACAGAAGTCTTTCTTGAAGCTGTGTAATAAACCGAAAATGCGGTATTTAAACAAAACTTCTTCGAATAAACTTATAAATGTTGCAGATAGAAATCGTGCTGGTACCTAAGTAGTGCCGCTGAAATTTGTTAACTAAATAGCACCGCTTATTTGGATTTTGAAAGTCAATGTGATATTTGTAAAAATCATTCTTCGGCTATGTAAAATTAGTGAAATATGATAGCTAGCCTATACTACGGCGAATGTACCTATATCAACTCTGGAATTCAAGGTGGAATTGACAGAAGTCTTTGTTGTAGCTGTGTAATAATCCGAAAATGCGGTGTTTAAACAACACTTCTTCGAATAAACTTATAAATGTTGCAGATAGAAATCGTTCTGGTACCTATGTAGTGCCGCTGAAATGTGTTAACTAAATAGCACCGCTTATTTGGATTTTGAAATTCAATGTGGTATTTGTAGAAATCTTTATCCGGACTATGAAAAATTAGCGAAATATGATTGCTAGCCTATACTGCGGCGAATGTACCTATATCAACTCTGGAATTCAAGGTGGAATTGGCAGAAGTCTTTCTTGTAGCTGTGTAATAATCCGAAAATGCGGTATTTAAACAAAACTTCTTCGAATAAACTTATAAATGTTGCAGATAGAAATCGTGCTGGTACCCAAGTAGTGCCGCTGAAATGTGTTAACTAAATAGCACCGCTTATTTGGATTTTGAAAGTCAATGTGATATTTGTAAAAATCATTCTTCGGCTATGTAAAATTAGCGAAATATGATAGCTAGCCTATACTACGGCGAATGTACCTATATCAACTCTGGAATTCAAGGTGGAATTGACAGAAGTCTTTGTTGAAGCTGTGTAATAATCCGAAAATGCGGTGTTTAAACAACACTTCATCGAATAAACTTATAAATGTTGCAGATAGAAATCGTTCTGGTACCTATGTAGTGCCGCTGAAATGTGTTAACTAAATAGCACCGCTTATTTGGATTTTGAAACTCAATGTGGTATTTGTAGAAATCTTTATCCGGACTATGAAAAATTAGCGAAATATGATTGCTTGCCTATACTGCGGCGAATGTACCTATATCAACTCTGGAATTCAAGGTGGAATTGCCAGAAGTCTTTCTTGTAGCTGTGTAATAATCCGAAAATGCGGTATTTAAACAAAACTTCTTCGAATAAACTTATAAATGTTGCAGATAGAAATCGTGCTGGTACCTAAGTAGTGCCGCTGAAATTTGTTAACTAAATAGCACCGCTTATTTGGATTTTGAAAGTCAATGTGATATTTGTAAAAATCATTCTTCGGCTATGTAAAGTTAGCGAAATATGATAGCTAGCCTATACTACGGCGAATGTACCTATACCAACTCTGGAATTCAAGGTGGAATTGACAGAAGTCTTTGTTGTAGCTGTGTAATAATCCGAAAATGCGGTGTTTAAACAAAACTTCTTCGAATAAACTTATAAATGTTGCAGATAGAAATCGTGCTGGTACCCAAGTAGTGCCGCTGAAATGTGTTAACTAAATAGCACCGCTTATTTGGATTTTGAAAGTCAATGTGATATTTTTAAAAATCATTCTCCGGCTATGTAAAATTAGCGAAATATGATAGCTAGCCTATACTACGGCGAATGTACCTATATCAACTCTGGAATTCAAGGTGGAATTGCCAGAAGTCTTTCTTGTAGCTGTGTAATAATCCGAAAATGCGGTATTTAAACAAAACTTCTTCGAATAAACTTATAAATGTTGCAGATAGAAATCGTGCTGGTACCCAAGTAGTGCCGCTGAAATGTGTTAACTAAATAGCACCGCTTATTTGGATTTTGAAATTCAATGTGGTATTTGTAGAAATCTTTATCCGGACTATGCAAAATTAGCGAAATTTGATGGCTAGCCTATACTACGGCGAATGGACCTATATCAAGTCTGGAATTCAAGGTGGAATTGACAGAAGTCTTTGTTGTAGCTGTGTAATAATCCGAAAATGCGGTGTTTAAACAATACTTCTTCAAATAAACTTATAAATATTACAGATAGAAATCGTTCTTCTACCTATGTAGTGCCGCTGAAATTTGCTAACTAAATAGCACCGCTTATTTCGATTTAGATATTCAATGTGTTATTTGTTGAAATCTTTCTCCGGAATATGTAAAATTAGCGAAATATTACGGCTAACATATACTACGGCGAATGGAACTATATCAACTCTGGAATTCAAGGTGGAATTGATAGAAGCCTTTGTTGTAGCTGTGTATTAATCCGAAAATGCGGTGTTTAAATAATACTTCTTCAAATAAACTTATAAATATTACAGTTAGAAATCGTTCTTCTACCTATGTAGTGCTGCTGAAATTTGCTAACTAAATAGCACCGCCCATTTGGATTTAGATATTCAATGTGTTATTTGTAGAAATCTTTATCCGGACTATGAAAAATTAGCGAAATATTGTGGCTAACACATCCTACTTCGAATGGACCTATATCAACTCTGGAATTCAAGGTGGACTTGCCAGAAGTCTTTCTTGTAGCTGTGTAATAATCCGAAAATGCGGTATATAAACAATACTTCTTCGAATAAACTTATAAATGTTGCAGATAGAAATCGTTCTGGTACCTATGTAGTGCCGCTGAAATGTGTTAACTAAATAGCACCGCTTATTTGGATTTTGAAATTCAATGTGGTGTTTGTAGAAATCATCCTCCGGCTATGTAAAATTAGCGAAATATGATGGCTAACATATACTACGGCGAATGTACCTTTTTCAACTCTGGAATTCAAGGTGGAATTGCCAAAAGTCTTTCTGGTAGCTGTGTAATAATCCGAAAATGCGGTATTTAAAAAATTCTTCTCCGAATAAACTTATAAATGTTACAGATAGAAATCGATCTGGTACCTATGTAGTGCCGTTGAAATGTGTTAACTAAATAGCACCGCTTATTTGGATTTTGAAATCGTTCTCCGGACTATGCAAAATTAGCGAAATTTGATGGCTAGCCTATACTACGGCGAATGGACCTATATCAAGTCTGGAATTCAAGGTGGAATTGATAGAAGCCTTTCTTGTAGCTGTGTAATAATCCGAAAATGCGGTCTTTCAACAATACTTCTTCAAATAAACTTATAAATTTTACAGGTAGTAATCGTTCTGGTACCTACGTAGTGCCGCTGAAATGTGTTAACTAAATAGCACCGCTTATTTGGATTTTGAAATTCAATGTGTTATTTGTAGAAATCATTCCCCGGCTATGTAAATTAGCGAAATATGAGAGCTAGCCTTTACTACGGCGAATGTACCTATATCAACTCTGGAATTCAAGGTGGAATTTCCAGAAGACGTTCTTGTAGCTGTGTAATAATCCGAAAATGCGGTATTTAAACAAAACTTCTTCGAATAAACTTATAAATGTTGCAGAAAGAAATCGTTCTGGTACCTATGTAGTGCCGCTGAAATGTGTTAACTAAATTGCACCGCTTATTTGGATTTTGAAATTCAATGTGGTATTTGTAGAAATCTTTCCCCGGCTATGTAAAATTAGCGAAATATGATTGCTAGCCTATACTACGGCGAATGTACCTCTATCAACTCTGGAATTCAAGGTGGAATTGCCAGAAGTCTTTCTTGTAGCTGTGTAATAATCCGAAAATGCGGTATTTAAACAAAAGTTCTTCGAATAAACTTATAAATGTTGCAGATAGAAATCGTGCTGGTACCTAAGTAGTGCCGCTGAAATTTGTTAACTAAATAGCACCGCTTATTTGGATTTTGAAAGTCAATGTGATATTTGTAAAAATCATTCTTCGGCTATGTAAAATTAGCGAAATATGACAGCTAGCCTATACTACGGCGAATGTACCTATATCAACTCTGGAATTCAAGGTGGAATTGACAGAAGTCTTTGCTGTAGCTGTGTAATAATCCGAAAATGCGGTGTTTAAACAAAACTTCTTCGAATAAACTTATAAATGTTGCAGATAGAAATCGTGCTGGTACCCAAGTAGTGCCGCTGAAATGTGTTAACTAAATAGCACCGCTTATTTGGATTTTGAAAGTCAATGTGATATTTTTAAAAATCATTCTTCGGCTATGTAAAATTAGCGAAATATGATAGCTAGCCTATACTACGGCGAATGTACCTATATCAACTCTGGAATTCAAGGTGGAATTGACAGAAGTCTTTGTTGTAGCTGTATAATAATCCGAAAATGCGGTGTTTTAACAACACTTCTTCGAATAAACTTATAAATGTTGCAGATAGAAATCGTTCTGGTACCTATGTAGTGCCGCTGAAATGTGTTAACTAAATAGCACCGCTTATTTGGATTTTGAAATTCAATGTGGTATTTGTAGAAATCTTTATCCGGACTATGAAAAATTAGCGAAATATGATTGCTAGCCTATACTGCGGCGAATGTACCTATATCAACTCTGGAATTCAAGGTGGAATTGACAGAAGTCTTTCTGGTAGCTGTGTAATAAACCGAAAATGCGGTATTTAAACAAAACTTCTTCGAATAAACTTATAAATGTTGCAGATAGAAATCGTGCTGGTACCTAAGTAGTGCCGCTGAAATTTGTTAACTAAATAGCACCGCTTATTTGGATTTTGAAAGTCAATGTGATATTTGTAAAAATCATTCTTCGGCTATGTAAAATTAGCGAAATATGATAGCTAGCCTATACTACGGCGAATGTACCTATATCAACTCTGGAATTCAAGGTGGAATTGACAGAAGTCTTTGTTGTAGCTGTGTAATAATCCGAAAATGCGGTGTTTAAACAACACTTCTTCGAATAAACTTATAAATGTTGCAGATAGAAATCGTTCTGGTACCTATGTAGTGCCGCTGAAATGTGTTAACTAAATAGCACCGCTTATTTGGATTTTGAAATTCAATGTGGTATTTGTAGAAATCTTTATCCGGACTATGAAAAATTAGCGAAATATGTTTGCTAGCCTATACTGCGGCGAATGTACCTATATCAACTCTGGAATTCAAGGTGGAATTGGCAGAAGTCTTTCTTGTAGCTGTGTAATAATCCGAAAATGCGGTATTTAAACAAAACTTCTTCGAATAAACTTATAAATGTTGCAGATAGAAATCGTGCTGGTACCCAAGTAGTGCCGCTGAAATGTGTTAACTAAATAGCACCGCTTATTTGGATTTTGAAAGTCAATGTGATATTTGTAAAAATCATTCTTCGGCTATGTAAAATTAGCGAAATATGATAGCTAGCCTATACTACGGCGAATGTACCTATATCAACTCTGGAATTCAAGGTGGAATTGACAGAAATCTTTGTTGTAGCTGTGTAATAATCCGAAAATGCGGTGTTTAAACAACACTTCTTCGAATAAACTTATAAATGTTGCAGATAGAAATCGTTCTGGTACCTATGTAGTGCCGCTGAAATGTGTTAACTAAATAGCACCGCTTATTTGGATTTTGAAATTCAATGTGGTATTTGTAGAAATCTTTATCCGGACTATGAAAAATTAGCGAAATATGATTGCTAGCCTATACTGCGGCGAATGCACCTATATCAACTCTGGAATTCAAGGTGGAATTGCCAGAAGTCTTTCTTGTAGCTGTGTAATAATCCGAAAATGCGGTATTTAAACAAAACTTCTTCGAATAAACTTATAAATGTTGCAGATAGAAATCGTGCTGGTACCTAAATAGCACCGCTTATTTGGATTTTGAAAGTCAATGTGATATTTGTAAAAATCATTCTTCGGCTATGTAAAATTAGCGAAATATGATAGCTAGCCTATACTACGGCGAATGTACCTATATCAACTCTGGAATTCAAGGTGGAATTGACAGAAGTCTTTGTTGTAGCTGTGTAATAATCCGAAAATGCGGTGTTTAAACAAAACTTCTTCGAATAAACTTATAAATGTTGCAGATAGAAATCGTGCTGGTACCCAAGTAGTGCCGCTGAAATGTGTTAACTAAATAGCACCGCTTATTTGGATTTTGAAAGTCAATGTGATATTTTTAAAAATCATTTTCCGGCTATGTAAAATTAGCGAAATATGATAGCAAGCCTATACTACGGCGAATGTACCTATATCAACTCTGGAATTCAAGGTGCAATTGCCAGAAGTCTTTCTTGTAGCTGTGTAATAATCCGAAAATGCGGTATTTAAACAAAACTTCTTCGAATAAACTTATAAATGTTGCAGATAGAAATCGTGCTGGTACCCAAGTAGTGCCGCTGAAATGTGTTAACTAAATAGCACCGCTTATTGGATTTTGAAAGTCAATGTGATATTTGTAAAAATCATTCTTCGGCTATGTAAAATTAGCGAAATATGATAGCTAGCCTATACTACGGCGAATGTACCTATATCAACTCTGGAATTCAAGGTGGAATTGACAGAAGTCTTTGTTGTAGCTGTGTAATAATCCGAAAATGCGGTGTTTAAACAACACTTCTTCGAATAAACTTATAAATGTTGCAGATAGAAATCGTTCTGGTACCTATGTAGTGCCGCTGAAATGTGTAAACTAAATAGCACCGCTTATTTGGATTTTGAAATTCAATGTGGTATTTGTAGAAATCTTTATCCGGACTATGAAAAATTAGCGAAATATGATTGCTAGCCTATACTGCGCCGAATGTACCTATATCAACTCTGGAATTCAAGGTGGAATTGACAGAAGTCTTTCTTGTAGCTGTGTAATAAACCGAAAATGCGGTATTTAAACAATACTTCTCCGAATAAAATTATAAAAGTTACAGATAGAAATCGTTCTGGTAGCTATGTAGTGCCGTTGAAATGTGTTAACTAAATAGCACCGCTTATTTGGATTTTGAAATCGTTCTCCGGACTATGCAAAATTAGCGAAATTTGATGGCTAGCCTATACTACGGCGAATGGACCTATATCAAGTCTGGAATTCAAGGTGGAATTGATAGAAGCCTTTCTTGTAGCTGTGTAATAATCCGAAAATGCGGTCTTTCAACAATACTTCTTCAAATAAACTTATAAATTTTACAGGTAGTAATCGTTCTGGTACCTACGTAGTGCCGCTGAAATGTGTTAACTAAATAGCACCGCTTATTTGGATTTTGAAATTCAATGTGTTATTTGTAGAAATCATTCCCCGGCTATGTAAATTAGCGAAATATGAGAGCTAGCCTTTACTACGGCGAATGTACCTATATCAATTCTGGAATTCAAGGTGGAATTTCCAGAAGACGTTCTTGTAGCTGTGTAATAATCCGAAAATGCGGTATTTAAACAAAACTTCTTCGAATAAACTTATAAATGTTGCAGAAAGAAATCGTTCTGGTACCTATGTAGTGCCGCTGAAATGTGTTAACTAAATTGCACCGCTTATTTGGATTTTGAAATTCAATGTGGTATTTGTAGAAATCTTTCCCCGGCTATGTAAAATTAGCGAAATATGATTGCTAGCCTATACTACGGCGAATGTACCTCTATCAACTCTGGAATTCAAGGTGGAATTGCCAGAAGTCTTTCTTGTAGCTGTGTAATAATCCGAAAATGCGGTATTTAAACAAAACTTCTTCGAATAAACTTATAAATGTTGCAGATAGAAATCGTTCTGGTACCTATGTAGTGCCGCTGAAATGTGTTAACTAAATAGCACCGCTTATTTGGATTTTGAAATTCAATGTGGTATTTGTAGAAATCTTTATCCGGACTATGAAAAATTAGCGAAATATGATTGCTAGCCTATACTGCGGCGAATGCACCTATATCAACTCTGGAATTCAAGGTGGAATTGCCAGAAGTCTTTCTTGTAGCTGTGTAATAATCCGAAAATGCGGTATTTAAACAAAACTTCTTCGAATAAACTTATAAATGTTGCAGATAGAAATCGTGCTGGTACCTAAGTAGTGCCGCTGAAATATGTTAACTAAATAGCACCGCTTATTTGGATTTTGAAAGTCAATGTGATATTTGTAAAAATCATTCTTCGGCTATGTAAAATTAGCGAAATATGATAGCTAGCCTATACTACGGCGAATGTACCTATATCAACTCTGGAATTCAAGGTGGAATTGACAGAAGTCTTTGTTGTAGCTGTGTAATAATCCGAAAATGCGGTGTTTAAACAAAACTTCTTCGAATAAACTTATAAATGTTGCAGATAGAAATCGTGCTGGTACCCAAGTAGTGCCGCTGAAATGTGTTAACTAAATAGCACCGCTTATTTGGATTTTGAAAGTCAATGTGATATTTTTAAAAATCATTCTCCGGCTATGTAAAATTAGCGAAATATGATAGCAAGCCTATACTACGGCGAATGTACCTATATCAACTCTGGAATTCAAGGTGCAATTGCCAGAAGTCTTTCTTGTAGCTGTGTAATAATCCGAAAATGCGGTATTTAAACAAAACTTCTTCGAATAAACTTATAAATGTTGCAGATAGAAATCGTGCTGGTACCCAAGTAGTGCCGCTGAAATGTGTTAACTAAATAGCACCGCTTATTGGATTTTGAAAGTCAATGTGATATTTGTAAAAATCATTCTTCGGCTATGTAAAATTAGCGAAATATGATAGCTAGCCTATACTACGGCGAATGTACCTATATCAACTCTGGAATTCAAGGTGGAATTGACAGAAGTCTTTGTTGTAGCTGTGTAATAATCCGAAAATGCGGTGTTTAAACAACACTTCTTCGAATAAACTTATAAATGTTGCAGATAGAAATCGTTCTGGTACCTATGTAGTGCCGCTGAAATGTGTAAACTAAATAGCACCGCTTATTTGGATTTTGAAATTCAATGTGGTATTTGTAGAAATCTTTATCCGGACTATGAAAAATTAGCGAAATATGATTGCTAGCCTATACTGCGCCGAATGTACCTATATCAACTCTGGAATTCAAGGTGGAATTGACAGAAGTCTTTCTTGTAGCTGTGTAATAAACCGAAAATGCGGTATTTAAACAATACTTCTCCGAATAAAATTATAAAAGTTACAGATAGAAATCGTTCTGGTACCTATGTAGTGCCGTTGAAATGTGTTAACTAAATAGCACCGCTTATTTGGATTTTGAAATCGTTCTCCGGACTATGCAAAATTAGCGAAATTTGATGGCTAGCCTATACTACGGCGAATGGACCTATATCAAGTCTGGAATTCAAGGTGGAATTGATAGAAGCCTTTCTTGTAGCTGTGTAATAATCCGAAAATGCGGTCTTTCAACAATACTTCTTCAAATAAACTTATAAATTTTACAGGTAGTAATCGTTCTGGTACCTACGTAGTGCCGCTGAAATGTGCTAACTAAATAGCACCGCTTATTTGGATTTTGAAATTCAATGTGTTATTTGTAGAAATCATTCCCCGGCTATGTAAATTAGCGAAATATGAGAGCTAGCCTTTACTACGGCGAATGTACCTATATCAACTCTGGAATTCAAGGTGGAATTTCCAGAAGACGTTCTTGTAGCTGTGTAATAATCCGAAAATGCGGTATTTAAACAAAACTTCTTCGAATAAACTTATAAATGTTGCAGAAAGAAATCGTTCTGGTACCTATGTAGTGCCGCTGAAATGTGTTAACTAAATTGCACCGCTTATTTGGATTTTGAAATTCAATGTGGTATTTGTAGAAATCTTTCCCCGGCTATGTAAAATTAGCGAAATATGATTGCTAGCCTATACTACGGCGAATGTACCTCTATCAACTCTGGAATTCAAGGTGGAATTGACAGAAGTCTTTGTTGTAGCTGTGTAATAATCCGAAAATGCGGTGTTTAAACAAAACTTCTTCGAATAAACTTATAAATGTTGCAGATAGAAATCGTGCTGGTACCCAAGTAGTGCCGCTGAAATGTGTTAACTAAATAGCACCGCTTATTTGGATTTTGAAAGTCAATGTGATATTTTTAAAAATCATTCTCCGGCTTGTAAAATTAGCGAAATATGATAGCTAGCCTATACTACGGCGAATGTACCTATATCAACTCTGGAATTCAAGGTGCAATTGACAGAAGTCTTTGTTGTAGCTGTGTAATAATCCGAAAATGCGGTGTTTAAACAACACTTCTTCGAATAAACTTATAAATGTTGCAGATAGAAATCGTTCTGGTACCTATGTAGTGCCGCTGAAATGTGTTAACTAAATAGCACCGCTTATTTGGATTTTGAAATTCAATGTGGTATTTGTAGAAATCTTTATCCGGACTATGAAAAATTAGCGAAATATGATTGCTAGCCTATACTGCGGCGAATGTACCTATATCAACTCTGGAATTCAAGGTGGAATTGACAGAAGTCTTTCTTGTAGCTGTGTAATAAACCGAAAATGCGGTATTTAAACAATACTTCTCCGAATAAAATTATAAAAGTTACAGATAGAAATCGTTCTGGTACCTATGTAGTGCCGTTGAAATGTGTTAACTAAATAGCACCGCTTATTTGGATTTTGAAATCGTTCTCCGGACTATGCAAAATTAGCGAAATTTGATGGCTAGCCTATACTACGGCGAATGGACCTATATCAAGTCTGGAATTCAAGGTGGAATTGATAGAAGTCTTTCTTGTAGCTGTGTAATAATCCGAAAATGCGGTCTTTCAACAATACTTCTTCAAATAAACTTATAAATTTTACAGGTAGTAATCGTTCTGGTACCTACGTAGTGCCGCTGAAATGTGTTAACTAAATAGCACCGCTTATTTGGATTTTGAAATTCAATGTGTTATTTGTAGAAATCATTCCCCGGCTATGTAAAATTAGCGAAATATGATAGCTAGCCTTTACTACGGCGAATGTACCTATATCAACTCTGGAATTCAAGGTGGAATTTCCAGAAGTCGTTCTTGTAGCTGTGTAATAATCCGAAAATGCGGTATTTAAACAAAACTTTTTCGAATAAACTTATAAATGTTGCAGAAAGAAATCGTTCTGGTACCTATGTAGTGCCGCTGAAATGTGTTAACTAAATTGCACCGCTTATTTGGATTTTGAAATTCAATGTAGTATTTGTAGAAATCTTTCCCCGGCTATGTAAAATTAGCGAAATATGATTGCTAGCCTATACTACGGCGAATGTACCTATATCAACTCTGGACTTCAAGGTGGAATTGACAGAAGTCTTTGTTGTAGCTGTGTAATAATCCGAAAATGCGGTGGTTAAACAATACTTCTTCAAATAAACTTGTAAATATTACAGATAGAAATCGTTCTTCTACCTATGTAGTGCCGCTGAAATGTGCTAACTAAATCGCACCGCCTATTTGGATTTACATATTTAAAGTGTTATTTGTAGAAATCTTTATCCGGACTATGAAAAATTAGCGAAATATGATGGCTAGCCTATACTACGGCGAATGTACCTATATCGACTCTGGAATTCAAGGTGGAATTGACAGAAGTCTTTGTAGTAGCTGTGTAATAATCCGAAAATGCGGTGTTTAAACAACACTAGATCGAATAAACTTATAAATGTTGCAGATAGAAATCGTTCTGGTAACTATGTAGTGCCGCTGAAATGTGTTAAATAAATAGCACCGCTTATTTGGATTTTGAAAGTCAATGTGATTGTAACAGACACTCAAACTTAATTTAAGTGCTTGCTAAGTGGGCGTAAGTAACTTGAAATAAAAGAAAGAACTTCGATTTTTGACGGTAAACTTACACTGATTTTTATTGTACTAATGCAAGAACTTAAATACATTTTTTTACGCTTACATGATAAATTTCGCTATTATCGTAAGTTCACTTCATTATGTTTACCTTGCAGTCATTGACCCAGATTGGGGCAATGCATGCGGAAATATTTTCGTGAAATATTTTTATGAATGATGCAAGAACATGAGTAAGTGAACTTACGTTTGATTGAATTTTTGACCTGATTGGAGGAAATGTACAAAATAAGCAAAGTGACGAATTCGTTTAATTGTAGTGAACGTGAACAAGAACGTGAAATTGGACGCGATTAAGGAATTATGTTTTGTTTAGCATGTTGAGAAATTCTTTTTTGTTCAGGTAGGAACATGCTGGGGGCCGCCAGATTCCAATACACGATTGAATCGCTGTTCTATTGAAGTTTGTGGTGATGGTTGTCTTCCTTCCTTGGGTTTTGCTTGTCGCTTGGAACATCCAGTATAGCAAAATTGAAAGGTCCTTTTGAGGGTGAACCAGTACTTCCAGATGAGGATGACCAGGAAAAGAATGAAAGCAGATGATATTGATGTGGTTGAGTAGAGTATCAGCGTGTTGTGTAGGATAGCTGGATCTATCTTGGGCTCCTCCATATATTGTAAGATTTGCTCGTGTGGTTGAATCAAAACTCCTGGTTGCAGCAATGCTGGTGATTTATTAAAGTTGGAAATGTTTAATTGTGGGGGAACTTCCCTTATATGGCTGGAGATGACCTCTATTGTTTGATCCAATTTGGTTTTTAAGGTTATCTCTCTTGTTTTCAGATAACAGTAATCAGCAGTGTGTATAATTCCTGTAGTATTTAGAAGTAATTCCTTTCTGGCTCCCTTGCAGAATATGGAGGCGACCTTGGTTTCATTAGTCATGTATAACCAAGTGTTTCTCGTCACCAAGGCCTTCCAAACTGTACCAGTCAGCTTGAACTGACGCATCTCACATATGGTCTTTGGATAATGATCATAAATTTCATCAATTACACAAGATGGGCTGTTTTCTTTGCTGTGCACTATGGTTGGGCTACACAGGAACACGTGATTGGCTATAGTAGTGCAACTCTTCAATTCCCTTTCGTCTAGATTGAAATATGTTTGATGAGTATAATCAACAGCCAAGGTGGAAGATTTTATGTCGGCCACTGCGAATTCGTTGCCTTTGATTAAGTGTGGAGTTGGTGTTATATGTATCAAATCGTACATGTTTGGTTCAACAATATTTAAGTATCCATACAATATTATTGTGCCATTCTGATTTACCACGTCTAATCGTTCCTGTGGTGTTGGTAAGATAATGAAGTTGGAACCAATTTTCTGGGCTACCTTTTGAATAACAGTTTGGATTTCGTGTAAAGAAATGAAATTCAAGAGATAACCGTGATTGTGTATGGCATTTAACCAGTAAGCATACTTCTCCTGGAGCTCGTCGTAGTAATCTTCTGCACTTAGGTATGCGGCTATCACTTCAATGCTAAGCCTATTGTGATCTGCTGCTGAGTACCATGTAGCCATTTCGTTAATTGAAGAAATGGCTTGAGCCAATCTGGCATCAAAATGCTTCAATTTATCTAGTATGATAAAATTGGACTGATTAACCTTCGCGTTGAGGAGCAGCATTTGTTGATTTGTTGAAAGTAAGAGATTTTGTTGATTGTGTTCTAATGCGTCAATATTTGCATAAACCTCCTCATTGACGCCAAATATACTGGTGAGTATCCTACCAAGAAGACCTCTTCTACTTCTGTTCCTTGGTTCTGTAAATCGGATTTCATCTATTGATCTTAAAAGGTTCTTCCTCCTTGTGGATAAGTGCCTGAATAGTTGCGAACAGCGCGTGATTTCAGTGAGCTTCTCAGTCTTTTCACACATTTCCTGTATTTGTTCCCAAGTGGAGTTGATATTTTTCTCATCATAAAAAATGTCAACCATTGGAAGTGACACCTGCAATCGAAGATTTCCTCGTTTTATTTTGGCTCTGCCTAAATTCTCTATGTAGAGGCCGGATTTGGGCTGTATGATCTCATAGTCTTGTGCGAATGCTACAGTCAACCAATAAAGTATCAGCAAGGTGGAATGTAACAGTCTTGAGGCCCAGGTACATGGTGCGATTTTCATTCTTTTGCTATGTCGAGCTGTAGTCGGTTCAGGCCCCTTTCCATCTTTACTGGTGGAAATCGTATCAAAGTGCTCTGGTTTCGACCATAGCTCAGGTTCGGCTGAAATGTCAGGTAACCCCCTTTTTGTGGATTTCTTGAGAGTGGTCAATGCTGTAAAAGTCCTGAGGCCGGCATCTTCATGGTCAGATTTATGTATACTCATAGGCAACTGGCACAGTTTGATAAGTGGCCGTTTCTTGATAATGTTTCTATATTGCACAGAAACTACTCGCACTATTCCATCTTCGCCAGGATGAAGCTGTACGATTCGTCCTAATGGCCACTTTTGTGGAGGCAAGATGTCTTCCTTTACTAGAACTAACTCGCCGAGAACTGGGTTCTTTTTGTCTGTTCTCCATTTGCTTCTTTGTTGTAGTAGTGCCAGATATTCTTGTGACCATCTCTTCCAAATGTCCTGGTATAATTTTGTAACAAGCTTCCATCTTTGGTGGATTTCTTTACACTGAATATCTGGTTCAGGCGGTGCTAGCAGAGGCCTTCCGATCAAGAAATGACCTGGAGTTAATGGTTCTAGATCTGTGGGATCGCTTGAATTTTGTCCGATTGGCCTTGAATTCAAGCAAGCCTCCACTTGATATAGCACGGTGGTAAATTCCTCATATGTTAGCAAGGTGTCTCCCAGCACTCGTTTGAGGTGTGCCTTAACGGACTTAACGCCAGCCTCCCACAGACCTCCAAAATGTGGGCTGGCTGGGGGTATAAACTTCCACTCTGTCCTATCATTGGCTGTAATCTCTGCTGCTCGTTGGGAGGAGCTGGAAATTGCAAGTTGCAGGTCTTTATCTAGCCTGTTTTTGGCACCAACAAAATTCGTCCCATTGTCGCTAAATATTTGCTTGCAATTTCCCCGCCGCGCAACAAATCTTCTATAGGCAGCGAGGAATGCGTCTGTGGTTAAATCGCTTACTAATTCCAAGTGAATGGCCTTTGTTACCATACAGACGAAAAGTGCTATGTAACCCTTGTTTGTTTTGGTGCCTCTTCCTTTGGACATTTTGGTTATGAATGGGCCGGCATAATCTATTCCGCAGTGAGAAAACGGTGGTGATGGGATTATGCGAACAGCTGGTAGATTACCCATTACTTGCTGTGTGCTTTGTTGGCGGTGTCTGACTCACTTGATGCATTTGTGGATTTTTCCTTGTACTACTCTTTTGGCATCGATTATCCAGAATCGTGTCCTCAAGAAATTTAATGTAAGTTGCGTTCCTCCGTGTAGCGTTTGATGGTGAGAATGATCAACAATGAGACTGGTGATATGGTGTTTTGGTGGTAGTAGCATCTGATGTTTTGCATACATAGAGAGTTCAGAGTTTTCCAATCTTCCCCCGACTCGTAGAATGCCATCCTCGTCTAGAAATGGGCGTAACGAAAGTAATCTACTGGTTTTCTTTAACGGAATTTTCTTTTCGAAGGATTGGATTTCCTCAAAGAATGCTTCCAACTGTGTCATCTTTACTATACACTTCTCTGAATTCTTCAGTTCGTTGTGTGACAGATGGTGCAGCATTCTCTGTGAGCGTGGAACTCTACAGTTCATGATGAATCGTCGGCAATATGCAGTAATTCTTAACTGTTTGGTATAAGATGAGCATGAAAAAATATTCTCTGTTGAGAAAACTGTATTGAAGACCTTGATCTGTTTTTTTTCTTCTTCACTTGTCTCCATATTTAGTTTGTTTGATGGCCAAGCTTCAGCAGGTTGGCCTAGCCAAAGTGGACCTCTCCACCAGATCGTCTGTGAAGCTATTTTCTTCGGATTTATTCCTCTGGAAGCTATATCGGCGGGATTTTCTGGAGAGGCTATGTGTCTCCATATTTTTTTGTCAGCTAGGCTCTGAATTTCGCTCACTCGGTTCGCGACAAATGAATGCCAGTTGTTTGGGTTTTTAGCGATCCAAGCTAGTGCTATCTCAGAATCGCACCAAGCAAAAATCTGAGGTGACTTTATCGCTAGAATCTCAATGGTTGATTTGAGCAGCCGGGCAAGGAGTAATGCACCACAGAGCTCTAAACGTGGTAAAGTGATCTTCTGTTTTAATGGTGCTACTTTGGTTTTTGCAGTTAGCAATGTAGTATGTATTTTACCAAAAGCATCAACCGTGCGTGTATACACTACTGCGGCATATGCTTTCTCAGAGGCGTCGCAGAATCCGTGAAGTTGAATTTGTTGGTTCGTGCGATGTCCAACCCATCGTGGAATTCTAATTGCTTTTAAGCCCAGCAGATCTTTTTCGAAGCTTGTCCAGAGTTTGGTTATATCTTCAGGTGGAGGCTGGTCCCAATCTGTTCCTGCCTTCCACAGTGACTGCATGATGAGCTTGGCTGTAACGGTTACTGGTGCTAACCAGCCTAGTGGATCAAAGATGGTAGCAGCCCTTGACAGTATTTTTCGTTTCGTCAATTTTGCTTCATTGTTATGGAAGCGTATTCTAAACTGAAACTCGTCTTGTTTGGGATTCCAATGTATTCCCAGCGCTTTGATTGTTTCATCTTCTCCAATTTCTAATATTCCCTTCTCTATCATGTTCTCGGGAAGGTCATCTAATAGTGCTTCATTATTTGAAGTCCATTTACGCAGATTAAATCCCCCCATATTTAATAAAGAGGTTATTTGTTTTTGTAGTACCCGAGCTTCAGCTTTTGTATCAGCTCCTGACAGCATGTCGTCTACGTAAAAGTCCTCATTGAGCACCTTTTTTGCCAAAGGTAGCTGGTCACCTTCGTCCTTGGCTAATTGTTTTAGTGTTTGGACTGCAAGAAATGTGGCTGGGGCTGTGCCATAAGTGACCGTGTTTAGGATGAATTCTTGAATGGGTTCTGTTGGTAGCTTCCTCCATAGTATTCGTTGATAGTTTCTGTCGTCTTCTGCGATCTTAATCTGTCGAAACATTTTCTCTATATCCGCAGTGAAAACGTAACGATGTTTTCTCCATCTTAGGAGAATTTGATTTAGATCTTGCTGAACTTTTTGTCCTTTATACAGCAAGTGATTAAGACTCAATCCAGAATCCGTGTTGGATGAAGCATCGAATACTACTCGCAATTTTGTTGTGGTGCTGTCTCTTTTAAATACCGCATGATGAGGTAGATAGTATATTTTAGACTTCTCACCTGTGTAAGCTCCAGCGGGGCTCATGTGATTTAAGGCGAGATACTCCTTCAGGAAGGCATTGTAAGCCGCCATATCCTCCGGGGCTTTCTTAAGTTTCTTTTCTATTTGCAAGAGACGAGCAACGGCCTTGTGTCTTGACTCTCCTAAGTTTCCCACATTTTCTCTAAATGGCAGGCGGACAATATACCTGCCATCTTCATCTCTTTGGTGTGTCATCTTAAAATGCTCTGTGCAATAATCAGTTGCTTCATTGGATATGACGCTGTTTTCTATCTCCCAAAACTGTTCGATTTTTTCGTCTATTTCTGCTAGAGAGAGAAAGCTTGAAACTTTGTTGGTTCTCTGGTAACTTCTGGGGATAGTTCCAAATAGGATCCAACCTAACTTTGTGTTTTGAGCTGCGGGATGCTCTTGTTTGAGCCCCTTTAACTATATACTGGCATAAACATCTGCACCTAGTAGTAGGTCTATTTTCCCTGGTCTGTTAAATGTGGGATCTGCCAAAGTTATATTACCATATTTTCCTATATCAACTGATAATACAGGTGAGTTTGGAAGAAATGAATTGAGTTTAGGCAAGACAAGTGCTTCTACACAAAGATATGTGTGTAATTTGTCCTGAAGCTGGATGCGTATCTTCACTTTACTGCATGCCTTTCCAGATTTAGTCTCGCCAACCCCTAATATGGTGGCTGATATGCGCTCCTTTTGCAATCTTAAATTCTGGACTGCTTCTTCGGTAATAAGCGATACCTGTGAGCCTGGATCAATTAATGCTCTAAAAAGCTCTGGTTGATTGAATATGTTTGTAACTCTTACCATGGCAGTTGGTAATAGCACATTTGGCATTTTGAGCTTGTTGTGGAGAGCAATAACCCCTTTATTTACCGTGGCCTCTGGAATGCTTTCTACAATTGTATTAGTAGTCATATAAGAACTGGATTGATTTCTTGAGTTCTCATCGTATTGATGAAGTAGCGTATGGTGTCTTTTTTTGCAATAAAAGCACGATTTGCTTGTTTTGCATTTCTCAGATTTGTTGTGAGCCATGCAGTTGATACAAAGATTCTTTTTTGCAATGTATGATTGACGATCATGCACGCTCATCTTTTTAAATTCCATACATTGGTAAATGCTATGCTCTTTGTTGCAGAAGATGCATGATCGTTGTAGCATGGTATTGAAAGATTTTTTCTTGTTGGAGGTAAATGCTTCTGGTTTTGTTTGTTTGCTACTCTTGATGCAGTCTAGGATTTGATAGCGCTTATCTAAAAAATTTAACAATTCAGGCGTAGATGGCATCTCCCTTGGGTTCGCAAGGCTCTCCTCAAACAGTCTTATACTTTCTGCATCAAGTTTTCTGATTGCAATGCAGACAATCATAGGACCCCATTCGTCCGTGTGACAGTTTAGATTTTTTAATGCTTCTAGGCATTCTCTTATTATGTCATAGAGGGCTATAATATCTTCTTGAGATCTGTATTCAACCTTCTTTGCATCCATGATGTTGTTGATATATTCTGTTATGATCTTCCTGTTATTATTAAACCTTGATTGGATTAACTTGATGGCAGTTTTATAGTTGCTATTATTCAATTGTAGATGACTTATTACTTTTCTTGCGTCGCCTTCTATATGGTATAGAAGGTATTGTATCTTCTCAACTTCGCTTAGATAGGGGTTGCGGTCTATAACCTGCATGAATATATCGCTGAAAGATTTCCATTCCTTGTAGTTTCCACTGAATCTTGGAATTTTAATTGGTGGCAGTTTTGGAAAGTTATTCTGCCTGTTGTCTGACAAATATGGATTGGTATTTATCTGGTGTCGTGTGGGATCCCACAAGTCGCTCTGAGCAAATGTATTAGAGCCAGTGCTTTCCTGAGTATCAGTACTAAGAGGTGTGGAAGATGCTGCAGAAGATGCAGGTTGTCTGGTATCCTGCCCTAGCGCAGAATGTGTTAAGGTTGCTGTGTCTGCTGGTTTAGTAGATGTAGTGGTTACTGGAGTTGGATTTATTGCATAGCTTTCTAACAAGTTTAGAATATCATCGGCTATCTTTTTAGTTGTTCCATATAGATCTTCAGTGAAGTAAAGATGCTCTTTAGGAATTAACTCTTTTAATTGCTCATGCCGTTTGGTAAAGCTGTCCCAAAGTGTGTTCAGCTCTGCTCTCTTTTTAACTATGTATTCCCCAGTTTTTCTAGAAGATCCATCTTTCCTATATTCCTTAACAAATCATCAATCAATTTAGCCAATTGCTTTTGCTCTTTCAAAAGTTCTTGAGACATCTTTGAGCTTGTGGCTTCAAATAGTGTTTTCAGATGGCGATGGTTTGAATTTGTTTTTAACCGGCTGATGTGGCAATGACAACTACTCAAATCATGTAACAAACACTCAAACTTAATTTGAGAACTTGTTAAGCTGACCTGGTGATTGGTGAAATTGCTTTATGGCGACTGTGATGACTGTACAACAATACTCAAACTCAATTTGAGAATTGCTGCTTTTCCTGGGGATTGCGGATGATGATTTGTATAACAATACTCAAACTTAATTTGAGAATTGTTATTTGAAGAATGTTTCTGACGACGATTGTACAGCAATACTCAAACTTAATTTAAGAACTGCTGTTTATAGGTAGTGGATGTATGTTTGATTGTGAACTTGTGCTTACCACTGGTGGGGGCACAGATATTCACTTTGTACAGGCGTTAGTTTCACTTCTTGAGGCTCGAAGGACCATGTAACAGACACTCAAACTTAATTTAAGTGCTTGCTAAGTGGGCGTAAGTAACTTGAAATAAAAGAAAGAACTTCGATTTTTGACGGTAAACTTACACTGATTTTTATTGTACTAATGCAAGAACTTAAATACATTTTTTAATATGTCCCATAAAACATATGTGGTCAATGCGGTTTGAGTCCAAGCACAGAGAATTAAAAAATATAGCTTCTTTCACTACGTCTTGGAGAAATATAACTCATACAATAACTGAACGATACTTGCTAAGTAAAAGTTTTCAAATCCAAAATGAAGACTACTTAAAAGATTGCGTTCAATATGGAAGTGAAATAACTTTGTTTAAGGAATATATATACATATATAATATTGTAAGCGAACTTAGATTTAAAAATAATGACTGCCTGTTTTATAATTGGGTTGTTGTTAGAAACATAAAGTATAAAATCGGACTTGTTGTTCATTTCGAAATTGAGGACAACTTTCCCAAATTTGGGTTAATTGAGAGCATTTGCGTGACGAAAGATCAGATTTATTTAATTATTCTTGAGATGAACACCCTTTTCTTTGATGTCCATAGACATGCTCACGTTATCAGAAGAACGGAGAATGTTTTGTATACGGCAATTGGTTCAGATTATTGCAAGGTTCAAACCCTTATTAAATTAAATTCACAATTATTTATTCTTTAAAAGAACTACCTACTATGTGAATTTCATCTATTTCAAAATAAAATTAGAAATATTTATATTACTCGAGTTGTTGCCTAAGATGAAAATATTTAGATGTTAATTTCAAATCTTGATTTCATATGTTAGTCCAACAAGTATACAAAACAATGTTATCGTATAATTCATAACTGTATATCATTGATGGGTACTTTAGTAAAGATTCCTATTCCTTATTGCAAGTTAAAGTGAGACGTTTAAATCACGAAATAGAAATACTATTTACATTTTTTTAATAAATGAGAATATATAATAATTCAGCCATTTCAAACAATCACCCATCGGCACCGACCACCTCCGATTTTGATGAAACTTTCATAATTAGTTAAGCATTAAAAAATGTTGGATCCGTATTTCTTTGTTTAGGCTGCCGACCTCAGGTCTTGGATACAGTGTGACTCATATTTGTTTTCACAGTGGACATATTTTTTAATTTGCTGATTACTTGGGATCCCTCCGGAAGAGAAACACCTACTAAAAAACATTATTTTTGAGATGCTCTAACATTAATACATATCATATCATATGCGGGCGGATATTCAGCTCTTAGTTTAGAAGATACAGTTTCTTTTATTAGTGTCTCTGCAAAATTTGATATGAAAATTTTACAATTTATTCCAACAAAATGTTTTTTTTTTTATTGTTTTTAGATACTTAATGAAATGTCTGTTTAAAAAGTATTATAATAAACCTGAGGTCGACAGGTTTAACAAAAAAATATGGGTCGAAAATTTTATAATACTTAAATTATTCTGAAAGTTTCATCAAAATCGGAGGGGGTTGGGTTTGAAAATTGAAAGTTTTGTTCGTTTTGGTATAGAATTGCAGAATTAGGAAAGTTAATTACCTACACGTTTATAAGGTTTAAAAAATTTATTATATGATTTTGTTTATTAAATAAAAACTTTTCTAATTTAAAAGGGACAAAATTCTCGACTCTGCTCTTTGGTAAATATAAAATAATATTCTTATGCAATGGTTATAATTGCAACTTAAATTCGGAATACAAATGAAGGTTGCTTTCATAATATTATCTAATTAATAGTATAGCATACAATAATTAACATAATATATAAAGAAAATATGTATGACATAATGTACTGCTTTGACAAATAATCAGAAGAATATTCTCAGGTTGTAGTAATCCTTTCATTATTATTATTATTTTTTTTTTTTCAAAATATTATTTGAAGTTTTGTATTTAAATAAATATATGTAACTTTTTTATTGTTTTTAGCTGATGTACATAAAAGTAATTAATAAACAGGAACTTTTAACTAGTTTACATCTTAATTTAAATGCATCTATGTAAACGAATTTATGAATAAATGTTATATTTTAGAAATTCTAAAAAACTCTGTCTGCTTTTTATTCATCCTAATTATAATAATTTCTTAAAATAATGTCAGATTCATATACATCACCAAATAACATAGACTTGACGACTTAAACATTAAAATATGAAAAAAACAGAAGAAAAAGTAATAGAATATTTAAATATTAGAGTCAAGTTACGTATCACTTCAAATACCCTAAAGCGTGGTTTGTTTTATATTTAAACCACCTAAAATTTACGGTGGAAGTCTTATATAAAATATTTAAAGTTGCTATAAAATAAACTTTGGTACTAATATATATAGCGCTAGGAGTGTAGCTATATGATTCTCTTTATATTGCACATGTAGTAAGATCCTATATTATATTTCTATCGAAACCATGATATTAGTTAGTCATATCATATAATATATCAGATAGATATAAACATATGACCTGAAACACTACTACTATTGTTACACTTAATATGTGATATTGTCTCATATACTAAACTTATAGCAATACGTGCTATACAAAAATAATACTTAGTCCTTATGTATAGCTCAATGAGTAATATTCTTTTATTTGCATTCATATTCAATATAGGGTGTTACACAATAAATAATTATTAACTTGACAATATATTTTATAGCGAGTAATACTATATAATTTTTTCCATATACGTTAAGCTTCTGTTCCAATTTTGTATGGATTCTGGAGCAATAGATATAAATACCATACAATATATTTTCACCTCCCATAATTTATTATTATTCCAAAATCGATGATATATATGGGAGCACAGTAATATAAAATATGGTTCACCGGGCTAAAATTTCTTTCAGTGGACTATGACAAATTAGCGAAATATGATGGTTAGCCTAATCTACGACGAATGCACCTATTTCTAATCTGGAATTCAAGGTGGAATTAATAGAAGTCTTTCTTGTAGCTGTGTAATAATCCGAAACTGCGGTGTTTAAACAATACTTCTTTAAATAAACTTATAAATATTACAGATATAAATCGTTCTTCTACCTATGTAGTGCCGCTGAAATTTGCTAACTAAATAGCACCGCCGATTTGGATTTAGATATTCAATGTGTTATTTGTAGAAATCTTTATCCGGACTATGGAAAATTAGAGAAATATGATGGCTAGCCTATACTATGGCGTATGGACCTATATCAACTCTGGAATTCAAGGTGGAATTGACAGAAGTCTTTGTTGTAGCTGTGTAATAATCCGAAAATGCGATTTTTAAACAATACTTCTTCAAATAAACTTATAAATATTAGATATAGCGATCGTACTACTACCTATATAGTGCTGCTGAAATTTGCTAACTAAATAGCACCGCCTATTTGGATTTAGATATTAAACGTGTTATTTGTAGAAATCTTTTTACGTACTGTGAAAAATTAGCGAAATATGATGGCTAACATGTACTACGGCGAATGGACATATATCAAATTTGGTATTCAAGTTGCAATTGACAGAAGACTTTCTTGTAGCTGTCTAATAATCCGAAAATGCGGTATTTAAACATTACTTCTTCAAATTAACTTATAAATATTACGGAAAGAAATCGTTCTTGTACGTATGTAGTGCCGCTGAAATTTGCTATCTAAATAGCACTGCCCATTTGGATTTAGATACTAAATGTGTTATTTGTAGAAATCTTTCTCCGGACTATGTCAAATTAGCGAAATATGATGGCTAGCCTACACTACGGCGAATGGACCTATATCAATTCTGGAATTCAAGGTGGAATTGACAAAAGTCATTTTTGTAGCTGTGTAATAATCCGAAAATGCGGTCTTTAAACAATACTTCATCAAATTAACTTATAAATGTTACATACAGATATTGTTCTGGTACCTATGTAGTACCGAAGAAATGTTCTAACTAAATAGCGCCGCTTATTGGATTTTGAAATTCAATGTGTTATTTGCAGAAATCATTCTCCGGACTATGCAAAATTAGCGAAATATGATGTTTAGACTATACTACGGCGAATGGACCTATATCAAATCTGGAATTCAAGGAGGAATTGATAGAAGTCTTTCTTGTAGCTGTGTAATAATCCGAAAATGCGGTCTTTCAACAAAACTTCTTCAGATAAACTTATAAATGTTACAGGTAGATATCGTTCTGGTACCTGTGTAGTGTAGCTGAAATGTCCTATCTAAATAGCACCCCCTATTTGGATTTAGATATTCAATATGTTATTTCTAGAAATCATTCTCCGGGTATGTAAAATTAGCGAAATATGATAGATAGCCTATAATACGGTGAATGTACCTATATCAACTCTGGAGTTCAAGGTGGAATTACCAGAAGTCTTTCTTGTAGCTGTGTAATAATCCGAAAATGCTGTATTTAAACAAAACTTCTCCGAATAAACTTATAAATGTTACAGATATAATTCGTTCTGGTACCTATGTAGTGCCGCTGAAATGTATTAACTAAATAGCACCGCTTATTTGGATTTTGAAAGTCAATGTGTTATTTGCAGAAATCGTTCTCCGGACTATACAAAATTAGCGAAATTTGATGGCTAACATATACTACGGCGAATGGACTTATATCAAATCTGGAATTCAAGGTGGAATTGATAGACGTCTTTCTTGTAGCTGTGTAATAATCCAAAAATGCGGTCTTTAAACAATACTTCTTCAGATAACCTTATAAATGTTACAGAGAGAAATCGTTCTGGTACTGGAACCTATGTAGTGCCGCTGAAATGTTCTATCTAAATAGCACTACTTATTTGGATTTTGAAATTCAATGTCTTATTTGTAGAAATCTTTCTCCGGACTATGTAAAATTAGCGATATATTATGGCTAACATATACTTTGGTGAATGGACCTATATCAACTCTGATATTCAAGATAGAATTGACAGAAGTCTTTGTTGTAGCTGCGTAATAATCCGAAAATGCGGACTTTAAACAATACTTCTGCAAATTAGCTTATAAATATTACAGATAGAAATCGTTCTTCTACCTATGTAGTGCCGTTGAAATGTGTTAACTAAATAGCACCGCTTATTTGGATTTTGAAATTCAATGTGTTATTTGCTGAAATCGTTCTCTGGACTATGCAAAATTAGCGAAATATGATGGTTATACTAAACTACGACGAATGCACCTATTTCAAATCTGGAATTCAAGGTGGAATTGATAGAAATCTTTCTTGTAGCTGTGTAATAATCCTAAAATGCGGTCTTTAAAAAATACTTCTTCAAATAAACTTATAAATGTTACAGATAGAAATCGTTCTGGTACCTACGTAGTGCCGCTGAAATATGCTATTTAAATAGTGTTTAAATAGTGTTATTTGTAGAAATCTTTATCCGGACTATGAAAAATTAGCGAAATATGATTGCTAGCCTATACTGCGGCGAATGTACCTATATCAACTCTGGAATTCAAGGTGGAATTGACAGAAGTCTTTGTTGTAGCTGTATAATAATCCGAAAATGCGGTGTTTAAACAACACTTCTTCGAATAAACTTATAAATGTTGCAGATAGAAATCGTTCTGGTACCTATGTAGTGCCGCTGAAATGTGTTAACTAAATAGCACCGCTTATTTGGATTTTGAAATTCAATGTGGTATTTGTAGAAATCTTTATCCGGACTATGAAAAATTAGCGAAATATGATTGCTAGCCTATACTGCGGCGAATGTACCTATATCAACTCTGGAATTCAAGGTGGAATTGACAGAAGTCTTTCTTGTAGCTGTGTAATAAACCGAAAATGCGGTATTTAAACAAAACTTCTTCGAATAAACTTATAAATGTTGCAGATAGAAATCGTGCTGGTACCTAAGTAGTGCCGCTGAAATTTGTTAACTAAATAGCACCGCTTATTTGGATTTTGAAAGTCAATGTGATATTTGTAAAAATCATTCTTCGGCTATGTAAAATTAGCGAAATATGACAGCTAGCCTATACTACGGCGAATGTACCTATATCAACTCTGGAATTCAAGGTGGAATTGACAGAAGTCTTTGTTGTAGCTGTGTAATAATCCGAAAATGCGGTGTTTAAACAAAACTTCTTCGAATAAACTTATAAATGTTGCAGATAGAAATCGTGCTGGTACCCAAGTAGTGCCGCTGAAATGTGTTAACTAAATAGCACCTCTTATTTGGATTTTGAAAGTCAATGTGATATTTTTAAAAATCATTCTTCGGCTATGTAAAATTAGCGAAATATGATAGCTAGCCTATACTACGGCGAATGTACCTATATCAACTCTGGAATTCAAGGTGGAATTGACAGAAGTCTTTGTTGTAGCTGTATAATAATCCGAAAATGCGGTGTTTAAACAACACTTCTTCGAATAAACTTATAAATGTTGCAGATAGAAATCGTTCTGGTACCTATGTAGTGCCGCTGAAATGTGTTAACTAAATAGCACCGCTTATTTGGATTTTGAAATTCAATGTGGTATTTGTAGAAATCTTTATCCGGACTATGAAAAATTAGCGAAATATGATTGCTAGCCTATACTGCGGCGAATGTACCTATATCAACTCTGGAATTCAAGGTGGAATTGACAGAAGTCTTTCTTGTAGCTGTGTAATAAACCGAAAATGCGGTATTTAAACAAAACTTCTTCGAATAAACTTATAAATGTTGCAGATAGAAATCGTGCTGGTACCTAAGTAGTGCCGCTGAAATGTGTTAACTAAATAGCACCGCTTATTTGGATTTTGAAATTCAATGTGGTATTTGTAGAAATCTTTATCCGGACTATGAAAAATTAGCGAAATATGATTGCTAGCCTATACTGCGGCGAATGCACCTATATCAACTCTGGAATTCAAGGTGGAATTGCCAGAAGTCTTTCTTGTAGCTGTGTAATAATCCGAAAATGCGGTATTTAAACAAAACTTCTTCGAATAAACTTATAAATGTTGCAGATAGAAATCGTTGTTGTAGCTGTGTAATAATCCGAAAATGCGGTGTTTAAACAACACTTCTTCGAATAAACTTATAAATGTTGCAGATAGAAATCGTTCTGGTACCTATGTAGTGCCGCTGAAATGTGTTAACTAAATAGCACCGCTTATTTGGATTTTGAAATTCAATGTGGTATTTGTAGAAATCTCTATCCGGACTATGAAAAATTAGCGAAATATGATTGCTAGCCTATACTGCGGCGAATGTACCTATATCAACTCTGGAATTCAAGGTGGAATTGGCAGAAGTCTTTCTTGTAGCTGTGTAATAATCCGAAAATGCGGTATTTAAACAAAACTTCTTCGAATAAACTTATAAATGTTGCAGATAGAAATCGTGCTGGTACCTAAGTAGTGCCGTTGAAATGTGTTAACTAAATAGCACCGCTTATTTGGATTTTGAAATCGTTCTCCGGACTATGCAAAATTAGCGAAATTTGCTGGCTAGCCTATACTACGGCGAATGGACCTATATCAAGTCTGGAATTCAAGGTGGAATTGATAGAAGCCTTTCTTGTAGCTGTCTAATAATCCGAAAATGCGGTCTTTCAACAATACTTCTTCAAATAAACTTATAAATTTTACAGGTAGTAATCGTTCTGGTACCTACGTAGTGCCGCTGAAATGTGTTAACTAAATAGCACCGCTTATTTGGATTTTGAAATTCAATGTGTTATTTGTAGAAATCATTCCCCGGCTATGTAAATTAGCGAAATATGAGAGCTAGACTTTACTACGGCGAATGTACCTATATCAACTCTGGAATTCAAGGTGGAATTTCCAGAAGACGTTCTTGTAGCTGTGTAATAATCCGAAAATGCGGTATTTAAACAAAACTTCTTCGAATAAACTTATAAATGTTGCAGAAAGAAATCGTTCTGGTACCTATGTAGTGCCGCTGAAATGTGTTAACTAAATTGCACCGCTTATTTGGATTTTAAAATTCAATGTGGTATTTGTAGAAATCTTTCCCCGGCTATGTAAAATTAGCGAAATATGATTGCTAGCCTATACTACGGCGAATGTACCTCTATCAACTCTGGAATTCAAGGTGGAATTGCCAGAAGTCTTTCTTGTAGCTGTGTAATAATCCGAAAATGCGGTATTTAAACAAAACTTCTTCGAATAAACTTATAAATGTTGCAGATAGAAATCGTGCTGGTACCTAAGTAGTGCCGCTGAAATTTGTTAACTAAATAGCACCGCTTATTTGGATTTTGAAAGTCAATGTGATATTTGTAAAAATCATTCTTCGGCTATGTAAAATTAGCGAAATATGACAGCTAGCCTATACTACGGCGAATGTACCTATATCAACTCTGGAATTCAAGGTGGAATTGACAGAAGTCTTTGTTGTAGCTGTATAATAATCCGAAAATGCGGTGTTTAAACAACACTTCTTCGAATAAACTTATAAATGTTGCAGATAGAAATCGTTCTGGTACCTATGTAGTGCCGCTGAAATGTGTTAACTAAATAGCACCGCTTATTTGGATTTTGAAATTCAATGTGGTATTTGTAGAAATCTTTATCCGGACTATGAAAAATTAGCGAAATATGATTGCTAGCCTATACTGCGGCGAATGTACCTATATCAACTCTGGAATTCAAGGTGGAATTGACAGAAGTCTTTGTTGTAGCTGTGTAATAAACCGAAAATGCGGTATTTAAACAAAACTTCTTCGAATAAACTTATAAATGTTGCAGATAGAAATCGTGCTGGTACCTAAGTAGTGCCGCTGAAATTTGTTAACTAAATAGCACCGCTTATTTGGATTTTGAAAGTCAATGTGATATTTGTAAAAATCATTCTTCGGCTATGTAAAATTAGCGAAATATGATAGCTAGCCTATACTACGGCGAATGTACCTATATCAACTCTGGAATTCAAGGTGGAATTGACAGAAGTCTTTGTTGTAGCTGTGTAATAATCCGAAAATGCGGTGTTTAAACAACACTTCTTCGAATAAACTTATAAATGTTGCAGATAGAAATCGTTCTGGTACCTATGTAGTGCCGCTGAAATGTGTTAACTAAATAGCACCGCTTATTTGGATTTTGAAATTCAATGTGGTATTTGTAGAAATCTTTATCCGGACTATGAAAAATTAGCGAAATATGATTGCTAGCCTATACTGCGGCGAATGTACCTATATCAACTCTGGAATTCAATGTGGAATTGGCAGAAGTCTTTCTTGTAGCTGTGTAATAATCCGAAAATGCGGTATTTAAACAAAACTTCTTCGAATAAACTTATAAATGTTGCAGATAGAAATCGTGCTGGTACCCAAGTAGTGCCGCTGAAATGTGTTAACTAAATAGCACCGCTTATTTGGATTTTGAAAGTCAATGTGATATTTGTAAAAATCATTCTTCGGCTATGTAAAATTAGCGAAATATGATAGCTAGCCTAAACTACGGCGAATGTACCTATATCAACTCTGGAATTCAAGGTGGAATTGACAGAAATCTTTGTTGTAGCTGTGTAATAATCCGAAAATGCGGTGTTTAAACAACACTTCTTCGAATAAACTTATAAATGTTGCAGATAGAAATCGTTCTGGTACCTATGTAGTGCCGCTGAAATGTGTTAACTAAATAGCACCGCTTATTTGGATTTTGAAATTCAATGTGGTATTTGTAGAAATCTTTATCCGGACTATGAAAAATTAGCGAAATATGATTGCTAGCCTATACTGCGGCGAATGCACCTATATCAACTCTGGAATTCAAGGTGGAATTGCCAGAAGTCTTTCTTGTAGCTGTGTAATAATCCGAAAATGCGGTATTTAAACAAAACTTCTTCGAATAAACTTATAAATGTTGCAGATAGAAATCGTTGTTGTAGCTGTGTAATAATCCGAAAATGCGGTGTTTAAACAACACTTCTTCGAATAAACTTATAAATGTTGCAGATAGAAATCGTTCTGGTACCTATGTAGTGCCGCTGAAATGTGTTAACTAAATAGCACCGCTTATTTGGATTTTGAAATTCAATGTGGTATTTGTAGAAATCTTTATCCGGACTATGAAAAATTAGCGAAATATGATTGCTAGCCTATACTGCGGCGAATGTACCTATATCAACTCTGGAATTCAAGGTGGAATTGGCAGAAGTCTTTCTTGTAGCTGTGTAATAATCCGAAAATGCGGTATTTAAACAAAACTTCTTCGAATAAACTTATAAATGTTGCAGATAGAAATCGTGCTGGTACCTAAGTAGTGCCGCTGAAATGTGTTAACTAAATAGCACCGCTTATTTGGATTTTGAAATTCAATGTGGTATTTGTAGAAATCTTTATCCGGACTATGAAAAATTAGCGAAATATGATTGCTAGCCTATACTGCGGCGAATGTACCTATATCAACTCTGGAATTCAAGGTGGAATTGACAGAAGTCTTTCTTGTAGCTGTGTAATAAACCGAAAATGCGGTATTTAAACAAAACTTCTTCGAATAAACTTATAAATGTTGCAGATAGAAATCGTGCTGGTACCTAAGTAGTGCCGCTGAAATTTGTTAACTAAATAGCACCGCTTATTTGGATTTTGAAATTCAATGTGGTATTTGTAGAAATCTTTATCCGGACTATGAAAAATTAGCGAAATATGATTGCTAGCCTATACTGCGGCGAATGTACCTATATCAACTCTGGAATTCAAGGTGGAATTGACAGAAGTCTTTCTTGTAGCTGTGTAATAAACCGAAAATGCGGTATTTAAACAAAACTTCTTCGAATAAACTTATAAATGTTGCAGATAGAAATCGTGCTGGTACCTAAGTAGTGCCGCTGAAATTTGTTAACTAAATAGCACCGCTTATTTGGATTTTGAAAGTCAATGTGATATTTGTAAAAATCATTCTTCGGCTATGTAAAATTAGCGAAATATGACAGCTAGCCTATACTACGGCGAATGTACCTATATCAACTCTGGAATTCAAGGTGGAATTGACAGAAGTCTTTGTTGTAGCTGTGTAATAATCCGAAAATGCGGTGTTTAAACAAAACTTCTTCGAATAAACTTATAAATGTTGCAGATAGAAATCGTGCTGGTACCCAAGTAGTGCCGCTGAAATGTGTTAACTAAATAGCACCTCTTATTTGGATTTTGAAAGTCAATGTGATATTTTTAAAAATCATTCTTCGGCTATGTAAAATTAGCGAAATATGATAGCTAGCCTATACTACGGCGAATGTACCTATATCAACTCTGGAATTCAAGGTGGAATTGACAGAAGTCTTTGTTGTAGCTGTATAATAATCCGAAAATGCGGTGTTTAAACAACACTTCTTCGAATAAACTTATAAATGTTGCAGATAGAAATCGTTCTGGTACCTATGTAGTGCCGCTGAAATGTGTTAACTAAATAGCACCGCTTATTTGGATTTTGAAATTCAATGTGGTATTTGTAGAAATCTTTATCCGGACTATGAAAAATTAGCGAAATATGATTGCTAGCCTATACTGCGGCGAATGTACCTATATCAACTCTGGAATTCAAGGTGGAATTGACAGAAGTCTTTCTTGTAGCTGTGTAATAAACCGAAAATGCGGTATTTAAACAAAACTTCTTCGAATAAACTTATAAATGTTGCAGATAGAAATCGTGCTGGTACCTAAGTAGTGCCGCTGAAATGTGTTAACTAAATAGCACCGCTTATTTGGATTTTGAAATTCAATGTGGTATTTGTAGAAATCTTTATCCGGACTATGAAAAATTAGCGAAATATGATTGCTAGCCTATACTGCGGCGAATGCACCTATATCAACTCTGGAATTCAAGGTGGAATTGCCAGAAGTCTTTCTTGTAGCTGTGTAATAATCCGAAAATGCGGTATTTAAACAAAACTTCTTCGAATAAACTTATAAATGTTGCAGATAGAAATCGTTGTTGTAGCTGTGTAATAATCCGAAAATGCGGTGTTTAAACAACACTTCTTCGAATAAACTTATAAATGTTGCAGATAGAAATCGTTCTGGTACCTATGTAGTGCCGCTGAAATGTGTTAACTAAATAGCACCGCTTATTTGGATTTTGAAATTCAATGTGGTATTTGTAGAAATCTCTATCCGGACTATGAAAAATTAGCGAAATATGATTGCTAGCCTATACTGCGGCGAATGTACCTATATCAACTCTGGAATTCAAGGTGGAATTGGCAGAAGTCTTTCTTGTAGCTGTGTAATAATCCGAAAATGCGGTATTTAAACAAAACTTCTTCGAATAAACTTATAAATGTTGCAGATAGAAATCGTGCTGGTACCTAAGTAGTGCCGTTGAAATGTGTTAACTAAATAGCACCGCTTATTTGGATTTTGAAATCGTTCTCCGGACTATGCAAAATTAGCGAAATTTGCTGGCTAGCCTATACTACGGCGAATGGACCTATATCAAGTCTGGAATTCAAGGTGGAATTGATAGAAGCCTTTCTTGTAGCTGTGTAATAATCCGAAAATGCGGTCTTTCAACAATACTTCTTCAAATAAACTTATAAATTTTACAGGTAGTAATCGTTCTGGTACCTACGTAGTGCCGCTGAAATGTGTTAACTAAATAGCACCGCTTATTTGGATTTTGAAATTCAATGTGTTATTTGTAGAAATCATTCCCCGGCTATGTAAATTAGCGAAATATGAGAGCTAGACTTTACTACGGCGAATGTACCTATATCAACTCTGGAATTCAAGGTGGAATTTCCAGAAGACGTTCTTGTAGCTGTGTAATAATCCGAAAATGCGGTATTTAAACAAAACTTCTTCGAATAAACTTATAAATGTTGCAGAAAGAAATCGTTCTGGTACCTATGTAGTGCCGCTGAAATGTGTTAACTAAATTGCACCGCTTATTTGGATTTTGAAATTCAATGTGGTATTTGTAGAAATCTTTCCCCGGCTATGTAAAATTAGCGAAATATGATTGCTAGCCTATACTACGGCGAATGTACCTCTATCAACTCTGGAATTCAAGGTGGAATTGCCAGAAGTCTTTCTTGTAGCTGTGTAATAATCCGAAAATGCGGTATTTAAACAAAACTTCTTCGAATAAACTTATAAATGTTGCAGATAGAAATCGTGCTGGTACCTAAGTAGTGCCGCTGAAATTTGTTAACTAAATAGCACCGCTTATTTGGATTTTGAAAGTCAATGTGATATTTGTAAAAATCATTCTTCGGCTATGTAAAATTAGCGAAATATGACAGCTAGCCTATACTACGGCGAATGTACCTATATCAACTCTGGAATTCAAGGTGGAATTGACAGAAGTCTTTGTTGTAGCTGTGTAATAATCCGAAAATGCGGTGTTTAAACAAAACTTCTTCGAATAAACTTATAAATGTTGCAGATAGAAATCGTGCTGGTACCCAAGTAGTGCCGCTGAAATGTGTTAACTAAATAGCACCTCTTATTTGGATTTTGAAAGTCAATGTGATATTTTTAAAAATCATTCTTCGGCTATGTAAAATTAGCGAAATATGATAGCTAGCCTATACTACGGCGAATGTATCTATATCAACTCTGGAATTCAAGGTGGAATTGACAGAAGTCTTTGTTGTAGCTGTATAATAATCCGAAAATGCGGTGTTTAAACAACACTTCTTCGAATAAACTTATAAATGTTGCAGATAGAAATCGTTCTGGTACCTATGTAGTGCCGCTGAAATGTGTTAACTAAATAGCACCGCTTATTTGGATTTTGAAATTCAATGTGGTATTTGTAGAAATCTTTATCCGGACTATGAAAAATTAGCGAAATATGATTGCTAGCCTATACTGCGGCGAATGTACCTATATCAACTCTGGAATTCAAGGTGGAATTGACAGAAGTCTTTCTTGTAGCTGTGTAATAAACCGAAAATGCGGTATTTAAACAAAACTTCTTCGAATAAACTTATAAATGTTGCAGATAGAAATCGTGCTGGTACCTAAGTAGTGCCGCTGAAATTTGTTAACTAAATAGCACCGCTTATTTGGATTTTGAAAGTCAATGTGATATTTGTAAAAATCATTCTTCGGCTATGTAAAATTAGCGAAATATGATAGCTAGCCTATACTACGGCGAATGTACCTATATCAACTCTGGAATTCAAGGTGGAATTGACAGAAGTCTTTGTTGTAGCTGTGTAATAATCCGAAAATGCGGTGTTTAAACAACACTTCTTCGAATAAACTTATAAATGTTGCAGATAGAAATCGTTCTGGTACCTATGTAGTGCCGCTGAAATGTGTTAACTAAATAGCACCGCTTATTTGGATTTTGAAATTCAATGTGGTATTTGTAGAAATCTTTATCCGGACTATGAAAAATTAGCGAAATATGATTGCTAGCCTATACTGCGGCGAATGTACCTATATCAACTCTGGAATTCAAGGTGGAATTGGCAGAAGTCTTTCTTGTAGCTGTGTAATAATCCGAAAATGCGGTATTTAAACAAAACTTCTTCGAATAAACTTATAAATGTTGCAGATAGAAATCGTGCTGGTACCCAAGTAGTGCCGCTGAAATGTGTTAACTAAATAGCACCGCTTATTTGGATTTTGAAAGTCAATGTGATATTTGTAAAAATCATTCTTCGGCTATGTAAAATTAGCGAAATATGATAGCTAGCCTAAACTACGGCGAATGTACCTATATCAACTCTGGAATTCAAGGTGGAATTGACAGAAATCTTTGTTGTAGCTGTGTAATAATCCGAAAATGCGGTGTTTAAACAACACTTCTTCGAATAAACTTATAAATGTTGCAGATAGAAATCGTTCTGGTACCTATGTAGTGCCGCTGAAATGTGTTAACTAAATAGCACCGCTTATTTGGATTTTGAAATTCAATGTGGTATTTGTAGAAATCTTTATCCGGACTATGAAAAATTAGCGAAATATGATTGCTAGCCTATACTGCGGCGAATGCACCTATATCAACTCTGGAATTCAAGGTGGAATTGCCAGAAGTCTTTCTTGTAGCTGTGTAATAATCCGAAAATGCGGTATTTAAACAAAACTTCTTCGAATAAACTTATAAATGTTGCAGATAGAAATCGTTGTTGTAGCTGTGTAATAATCCGAAAATGCGGTGTTTAAACAACACTTCTTCGAATAAACTTATAAATGTTGCAGATAGAAATCGTTCTGGTACCTATGTAGTGCCGCTGAAATGTGTTAACTAAATAGCACCGCTTATTTGGATTTTGAAATTCAATGTGGTATTTGTAGAAATCTTTATCCGGACTATGAAAAATTAGCGAAATATGATTGCTAGCCTATACTGCGGCGAATGTACCTATATCAACTCTGGAATTCAAGGTGGAATTGGCAGAAGTCTTTCTTGTAGCTGTGTAATAATCCAAAAATGCGGTATTTAAACAAAACTTCTTCGAATAAACTTATAAATGTTGCAGATAGAAATCGTGCTGGTACCCAAGTAGTGCCGCTGAAAGGTGTTAACTAAATAGCACCGCTTATTTGGATTTTGAAAGTCAATGTGATATTTGTAAAAATCATTCTTCGGCTATGTAAAATTAGCGAAATATGATAGCTAGCCTAAACTACGGCGAATGTACCTATATCAACTCTGGAATTCAAGGTGGAATTGACAGAAATCTTTGTTGTAGCTGTGTAATAATCCGAAAATGCGGTGTTTAAACAACACTTCTTCGAATAAACTTATAAATGTTGCAGATTGAAATCGTTCTGGTACCTATGTAGTGCCGCTGAAATGTGTTAACTAAATAGCACCGCTTATTTGGATTTTGAAATTCAATGTGGTATTTGTAGAAATCTTTATCCGGACTATGAAAAATTAGCGAAATATGATTGCTAGCCTATACTGCGGCGAATGCACCTATATCAACTCTGGAATTCAAGGTGGAATTGCCAGAAGTCTTTCTTGTAGCTGTGTAATAATCCGAAAATGCGGTATTTAAACAAAACTTCTTCGAATAAACTTATAAATGTTGCAGATAGAAATCGTGCTGGTACCTAAGTAGTGCCGCTGAAATTTGTTAACTAAATAGCACCGCTTATTTGGATTTTGAAAGTCAATGTGATATTTGTAAAAATCATTCTTCGGCTATGTAAAATTAGCGAAATATGATAGCTAGCCTATACTACGGCGAATGTACCTATATCAACTCTGGAATTCAAGGTGGAATTGACAGAAGTCTTTGTTGTAGCTGTGTAATAATCCGAAAATGCGGTGTTTAAACAAAACTTCTTCGAATAAACTTATAAATGTTGCAGATAGAAATCGTGCTGGTACCCAAGTAGTGCCGCTGAAATGTCTTAACTAAATAGCACCGCTTATTTGGATTTTGAAAGTCAATGTGACATTTTTAAAAATCATTCTCCGGCTATGTAAAATTAGCGAAATATGATAGCTAGCCTATAATACGGCGAATGTACCTATATCAACTCTGGAATTCAAGGTGCAATTGCCAGAAGTCTTTCTTGTAGCTGTGTAATAATCCGAAAATGCGGTATTTAAACAAAACTTCTTCGAATAAACTTATAAATGTTGCAGATAGAAATCGTGCTGGTACCCAAGTAGTGCCACTGAAATGTGTTAACTAAATAGCACCGCTTATTGGATTTTGAAAGTCAATGTGATATTTGTAAAAATCATTCTTCGGCTATGTAAAATTAGCGAAATATGATAGCTAGCCTATACTACGGCGAATGTACCTATATCAACTCTGGAATTCAAGGTGGAATTGACAGAAGTCTTTGTTGTAGCTGTGTAATAATCCGAAAATGCGGTGTTTAAACAACACTTCTTCGAATAAACTTATAAATGTTGCAGATAGAAATCGTTCTGGTACCTATGTAGTGCCGCTGAAATGTGTTAACTAAATAGCACCGCTTATTTGGATTTTGAAATTCAATGTGGTATTTGTAGAAATCTTTATCCGGACTATGAAAAATTAGCGAAATATGATTGCTAGCCTATACTGCGGCGAATGTACCTATATCAACTCTGGAATTCAAGGTGGGATTGACAGAAGTCTTTCTTGTAGCTGTGTAATAAACCGAAAATGCGGTATTTAAACAATACTTCTCCGAATAAAATTATAAAAGTTACAGATAGAAATCGTTCTGGTACCTATGTAGTGCCGTTGAAATGTGTTAACTAAATAGCACCGCTTATTTGGATTTTGAAATCGTTCTCCGGACTATGCAAAATTAGCGAAATTTGATGGCTAGCCTATACTACCGCGAATGGACCTATATCAAGTCTGGAATTCAAGGTGGAATTGATAGAAGTCTTTCTTGTAGCTGTGTAATAATCCGAAAATGCGGTCTTTCAACAATACTTCTTCAAATAAACTTATAAATTTTACAGGTAGTAATCGTTCTGGTACCTACGTAGTGCCGCTGAAATGTGTTAACTAAATAGCACCGCTTATTTGGATTTTGAAATTCAATGTGTTATTTGTAGAAATCATTCCCCGGCTATGTAAAATTAGCGAAATATGATAGCTAGCCTTTACTACGGCGAATGTACCTATATCAACTCTGGAATTCGAATTTCCAGAAGTCGTTCTTGTAGCTGTGTAATAATCCGAAAATGCGGTATTTAAACAAAACTTTTTCGAATAAACTTATAAATGTTGCAGAAAGAAATCGTTCTGGTACCTATGTAGTGCCGCTGAAATGTGTTAACTAAATTGCACCGCTTATTTGGATTTTGAAATTCAATGTGGTATTTGTAGAAATCTTTCCCCGGCTATGTAAAATTAGCGAAATATGATTGCTAGCCTATACTACGGCGAATGTACCTATATCAACTCTGGACTTCAAGGTGGAATTGACAGAAGTCTTTGTTGTAGCTGTGTAATAATCCGAAAATGCGGTGGTTAAACAATACTTCTTCAAATAAACTTGTAAATATTAAAGATAGAAATCGTTCTTCTACCTATGTAGTGCCGCTGAAATGTGCTAACTAAATCGCACCGCCTATTTGGATTTACATATTTAAAGTGTTTTTTGTAGAAATCTTTATCCGGACTATGAAAAATTAGCGAAATATGATGGCTAGCCTATACTACGGCGAATGTACCTATATCGACTCTGGAATTCAAGGTGGAATTGACAGAAGTCTTTGTTGTAGCTGTGTAATAATCCGAAAATGCGGTGTTTAAACAACACTAGATCGAATAAACTTATAAATGTTGCAGATAGAAATCGTTCTGGTAACTATGTAGTGCCGCTGAAATGTGTTAAATAAATAGCACCGCTTATTTGGATTTTGAAAGTCAATGTGATATTTGTAAAAATCATTCTCCGGCTATGTAAATTTAGCGAAATATGATAGCTAGCCTATACTACGGCGAATGTACCTATATCAACTCTGGAATTCAAGGTGGAATTGCCAGAAGTCTTTCTTGTAGCTGTGTAATAATCCGAAAATGCCGTATTTAAACAAAACTTCTTCGAATAAACTTATAAATGTTGCAGATAGAAATCGTGCTGGTACCTAAGTAATGCCGCTGAAATGTGTTAACTAAATAGCACCGCTTATTTGGATTTTGAAAGTCAATGTGATAATTGTAAAAATCATTCTCCGGCTATGTAAAATTAGCGAAATATGATAGCTAGCCTATACTACGGCGAATGTACCTATATCAACTCTGGAATTCAAGGTGGAATTGCCAGAAGTCTTTCTTGTAGCTGTGTAATAATCCGAAAATGCGGAATTTAAGCAAAATTTCTTCGAATAAACTTATAAATGTTGCAGATAGAAATCGTTCTTGTACCTATGTAGTGCCGCTGAAATGTGTTAACTAAATAGCACCGCTTATTTGGATTTTGAAAGTCAATGTGATATTTTTAAAAATCATTTTCCGGCTATGTAAAATTAGCGAAATATGATAGCTAGCCTATACTACGGCGAATGTACCTATATCAACTCTGGAATTCAAGGTGGAATTGCCAGAAGTCTTTCTTGTAGCTGTGTAATAATCCGAAAATGCGGTATTTAAACAAAACTTCTTCGAATAAACTTATAAATGTTGCAGATAGAAATCGTTCTGGTACCTATGTAGTGTCGCTGAAATGTGTTAACTAAATAGCACCGCTTATTTGGATTTTGAAAGGCAATGTGATATTTGTAAAAATCATTCTCCGGCTATGTAAAATTAGCGAAATATGATAGCTAGCCTATACTACGGCGAATGTACCTATATCAACTCTGGAATTCAAGGTGGAATTGACAGAAGTCTTTGTTGTAGCTGTGTAATAATCCGAAAATGCTGTGTTTAAACAATACTTCTTCAAATAAACTTATAAATATTACATATAGAGATCGTTCTACTACGTATGTAGTGCCGCTGAAATTTGCTAACTAAATAGCACCGCCTAATTGGATTTAGATATTCAATGTGTTATTTGTAGAAATCTTTATACTGACTATGACAAATTAGCGAAATATGATGGCTAGCCTATACTACGGCGAATGGACCTATATCAACTCTGGAATTCAAGGCGGAATTGATAAATTCTTTCTTGTAGCTGTGCAATAATCCGAAAATGCGGTATTTAAACAGTACTTCTTCGAATAAACTTATAAATGTTACATATAGAAATTGTTCTGGTACCTATGTAGTGCCGCTGAAATGCGCTAACTAAATTGCACCGCTTATTTGGATTTTGAAATTCAATGAGTTATTTGCAGAAATCGTTCTCCGAAATTAGCGAAATATGATGGTTAGCCTAATCTACGACGAATGCACCTATTTCTAATCTGGAATTCAAGGTGGAATTAATAGAAGTCTTTCTTGTAGCTGTGTAATAATCCGAAACTGCGGTGTTTAAACAATACTTCTTTAAATAAACTTATAAATATTACAGATATAAATCGTTCTTCTACCTATGTAGTGCCGCTGAAATTTGCTAACTAAATAGCACCGCCGATTTGGATTTAGATATTCAATGTGTTATTTGTAGAAATCTTTATCCGGATTATGGAAAATTAGCGAAATATGATGGCTAGCCTATACTATGGCGTATGGACCTATATCAACTCTGGAATTCAAGGTGGAATTGACAGAAGTCTTTGTTGTAGCTGTGTAATAATCCGAAAATGCGGTTTTTAAACAATACTTCTTCAAATAAACTTATAAATATTAGATATAGCGATCGTACTACTACCTATGTAGTGCTGCTGAAATTTGCTAACTAAATAGCACCGCCTATTTGGATTTAGATATTAAACGTGTTATTTGTAGAAATCTTTTTACGTACTGTGAAAAATTAGTGAAATATGATGGCTAACATGTACTACGGCGAATGGACCTATATCAAATCTGGAATTCAAGGAGGAATTGATAGAAGTCTTTCTTGTAGCTGTGTAATAATCCGAAAATGCGGTCTTTCAACAAAACTTCTTCAGATAAACTTATAAATGTTACAGATAGATATCGTTCTGGTACCTGTGTAGTGTAGCTGAAATGTCCTATCTAAATAGCACCCCCTATTTGGATTTAGATATTCAATATGTTATTTCTAGAAATCATTCTCCGGGTATGTAAAATTAGCGAAATATGATAGATAGCCTATAATACGGTGAATGTACCTATATCAACTCTGGAGTTCAAGGTGGAATTACCAGAAGTCTTTCTTGTAGCTGTGTAATAATCCGAAAATGCTGTATTTGTTATATTTGTTACCTTTTTCAGGGTAACGGAATATACAAAATAAAAAATCTGTAATGCTTTTAAAAGTTAGCTTTAATTTTTTTTAAATTCTTTTCTTTTCCGCCTAGTGCTTGATTTCTTCGTTATTAACACTTCAACTTTTCTAATTTCTCTATGTTTAGCTTGCTTGTTAGCTTAATTAGTTTGCTTGTAACTTAGGAGGCCTTACCTTTGGTAGGGGGACTCTCCTAGTTCGCTATTGAATACTCTCTGCTTTCCCTAGTTCAACCGCATCATATTTATATTATTGATTTACACGGGGATGATACTCCCCTCCACAAATTTCTAAAATTCAGCAATTTTCTAAGGGAAAATTGATGATCGCTCAATTTTCTGTTTTGAATAACAAAATCAGGAAATTGAGCGGAAATAACAAATTCAAAAAAAAATCGAATCGAAAAACAATTTTCTGTAAGTTCGGTGATCGATTCTATGCATAACAAAATTTCAGGGTCATCATAATTCATTAATTCATGGAACTTCATGACACTTTACCAATGCAACGAAGTGCAGCCATTCAAAGGTGCACCTGTTGGGTAATTTTGCCGGTCTTAGATCGGTCGGTGACGTAGTCACGTATTTGGGCTTAATTGCCTGGTGACGATTTTCTTCGTCTGCTTTCATGAATGAATCATTACGTTGAGCGAATACTAGCGCCGGATCATATTACATTTCATTTGTAGAAGAATTTATGATCATTTTAGGCACGCGCCAAATGGGATAGAATATCTGACACCTGATGGTTGTTGTTTATTGTTTGTGGAAGTATACTTTGTTGCATTTACGTTAGGAATTCGTAATTTTAGGATTATGCAACAAGTTTATTGAATTTTAGAAGATTTGAAATGCCTTTTTTGGGATAAAAGGTAAAAACGTGATTTTGCTAGACGCATGACGTGCGTTTGAGATTTGTGTTTTGATTTACGTTATGAATCCGAGATTAGGTAGTTAGGCGTAGTAGGTTTAGTGGATTCATAACACCTTCCCCCTAATGAGGAATTTCGTATTCTTGAAGAGAATCGAAATTACACGTAGGTTAGGTTGGTTGAACTAGGTATCTGCAGTTTACATGGTAATTTATTTTACTTAGGCTAGTAATTGGTTATATTCTAGATTCTATCTATAATTTATTATCTAGGTTCTTTGACTTATAATTTTAGATAGTTGTGCTTATAGAAGTTTTTTGGTTAACACGTATTTTCTTAATGTAGGATAGATTCTAGTACAATTTTTAGTTTATAATTATGTTCATGTAGCAACATAAATGTTAAATTTTTTAAATTACTAGTACTTCGGTAAATGTATTTCTTAGATTAACAAAATTTATGTTTCTTATAATATATAAAATTTTTCGAGTTAATAGTATTTGAGTAAATATAATTCTTAGCTTTACAAAAGGTTTTCAAATTAATAGTATTTGAGTAAATATAATTCTTAGCTTTAGCCCTCTCTCTTTTTTTGATTGTTATATATATATATATGCTCATTTTTAATAATAAAAGGAAATTTGTATTTTTCTTTCTCTTCTACCTTGTCTTCTTTTAAGGTAATGCTCTGGTTAGAGGAAATCTATTAGTTTTAGTGGTTTCTTTACTATTTTCATTTTCATTTTCGTTACCACTCTCTTGAATTGATGGAGGTGGAATGTCCGTCGCTTTAAGTCTTTTAGCTTTTAGATAGGGTAGGGCTATTTTTATAGCGCATATGATTATAATGATCATTATCGTTATATAGATAATGGAATAATGGTGAATGTCGTGTGCTGTCACGTTAATTAGATTTTTGTTTTCAGCCTTTTCTAAGGTCTTTATATCTTGGCTTAGTTCAAAAAGTGCCTGATGTTCACTATTTTTTATAGTGATTGTATTTGGAGGATTATACTTAATTTTATGATAATCGAGGGTGATGTTTGTTAGATTGATCGATGGCAAATAGAATTTTTCGGCGATTGAAATTTTTTCGGAGTGTCCATAGAGCGTTTGATCATCGCTTCTTATATAGCAATTGGGCGATATTTCTAGAATGCCGGTTGCCTTTATCGTAATTGGTTCGATATTGTTACCGCAAATATTATCTACAGTTCGAGGAGATTTCAAACTGAATAACCACTTGTTAGGATTGGATAATTGTATCCATAAGGTGGAAATGTTTAAGATGTTCATTCCACATGATAGGGGAGGCGTTTGAGAGTGCCTTAATAACTCCATTTCACATTGGTTGTCCTTCGCATTTAAGTTATGGATTGGATGCGTTATTTGACAAATGTAATTATGAGGAGTTTTTTGCAAACATTTTGTAATATCTTCACTACTGGAGGGATAGTGTTTTTCCCTATTTAGTGTGACTAACAGGTATTCGGTAGTGGGTTTTATATAAATGAATGAATCGTTAATTAGGGTAGGTAAGGGGATTACTTTATACATTTGGAATTCTGTATTTAAGGGTAGGGGTATTTTAATTTCTATTATGATTAAATTATTAATTTTATTGGTACTTGTACGGCTAACTCTATATAGATCTAAGAGTTGGTTCTGCGTAGTGGCTACAGGTAAGGTAGTACCCGACGGAAGGTTCTTCCGAATAGTGGATAAGAGATGCTCAAGTTGATATGGGGTTATTATGAGCGGATTGGGAGTTCCGTGCTTTATGTCTAATAACATTTCTAAAATGGCCTTTTGGGCATTTTGGTATCTCATCAAAGACAATATTGTGATGGATAGAATGTTCTCTAGGTCTAATATTGCGAAATTTTCGTTGACATCTGTCGCGAGTTGATTAAATGACTTCGTGACTTTCTCAATTTTGTCTTTAATCGTCTTAATGTCATTTTGGATTCTCGTTGAGGTTTTGTTGAAAATATTGACAGTTTTGTCGACAATCAGGGTTTGAGATTTCAATAGTTCTAAGAGATGGTCTTCGTTAGCTCTTAGTATGTGTATTTGTTCATCATAGTGTTTAGCATCCTCTTCATCCAGCGTCCCAAATAAAGATTTGCTAATACTACCAATGACGTTTAAAAGAGCTCGCTTGCTTCTCAAATTTTTGGGTTCCAAAATTTCGTTGGTCTGATCTATTTCATTTAAGATCAATCTTTGGGTGTTTATTTGGTTTTCACAGTGATTTTTGCCTGAGTATTTTGTACTATTATGACATAAGTCTTCCGCTTGCTCTGCTTGCATTTGCAATAATTCTAGTTCGAAATAAAAATTGTCTAAATTGTAATACATAACTAATTTCCATGTATTGCTGTAGAGCTGTGCATTTCCGAATTCCTCAAAGTAGATTCCGGGTGTTGCTGAGAAATGTGTAACTTGAGTTCCACTAGTTTGGCTGACGCATAAAGCCAATAATACAATAAGTCCACGAACGAATGAGTTGATGCGTGAGTTCATTTTGATCTGAGGGGAGGAATTGAATGTTTGGGAGTTAGTCAATGAATAGTTTCAGATTGTTATTGTGAATTGTCTTATTTTTATTTTTGATTCTCACAATAGAATTTTCTGCAGAAGTGGTATCTATCACTTCGTATGGGCCTTCCCATAGAGGCGCTAACTTATTTTTCCTAGTGTGGTTTTTGATCAATACTTTATCACCAATTACGATTGTTTTTTGCTTTGTAGCCTTATCATAATAAGACTTGGAATTTTCCTTGTTCTTTATAAGCCTTTCTCTTGCCATTTTGTGGGAATATTGGAGTCGTCCTTTTAGCTCATTTACGTAATTATCATAGTTATATGTGACTTCGGGGTCTTTTTGTATGGAAGAAGGAATTTCTACATGAAATCCGTACACAAGTTCATGTGGCGTATAGCCAGTGCTTGAGTGAGTGGAATTATTATAGGTGAACATGGCATAGGGGATCCAAGTGTCCCAGGTTAGAGGATCTTTTGACACATAGTGTCGAAGATATTCGGCTAGAGTTCGATGGCTTCTTTCTAGCGCTCCATTTGTTTGTGGATGGTAAGGAGTTGTCTGTAACTTATGAATTTTTAATAATTTACAAGTTTCGGTAAACACTGAGCTCAAAAAATTGGAACCTTGGTCGGTCAGAATAGCTTCAGGTAGGCCGTGTCTACAGACAATATGTGTAACGAATGCTTCTGCTATCGTATTTGCTTCAGCGTTACTTAATGGAATAGCTTCCGAATATTTTGTTAAATCGTCTTGGAACGTGAGCAAATACTTGTTGTTCAGGTAACTAGATGGTAAGGGACCTACAATGTCCAAGAAAATTTTTTCGAAGGGTTTACTGCTCGTTGTAGTAATCTTCATAGGAACTTTCTGGTTGGGTCTTAATTTGTTCACTTGGCACGAAGAGCATTTTTTTATGAATTCCTTAATGTCTTTATTCATACCTTGCCAGTAATAAATTTTCTTTAATTTATTGATGGTTTTTGTTTCTCCTTGGTGACCGCCTAAAGGAGTGATATGGTAATCTGAAATGACTTGTTTGATAATTACGGGGTCTTCCAATTGAATTATTTTGTTGAAAAAAAGGATAGGCTTCTTATTGGAATTTTGAAATTCCTCGGCGCATAGTAATTTTAAGTCGAGATAACTCGGAGCATTAATACTGGGTATTGAAATGGCCACAGTTTTATCAGTAGGAATGTGTTCTTTAAATTTCTTGAAAATATTCCTGACTTTATTCCTATCGCTTGCAGTCCTAGTAGGAATAGGTGCACGCCCGACTATAAAAGAATTATTCTTGGTTTTATGTTCTACTATATCTCCGACTGGTATTACTAAATCTTTGGGCAGATATGTTCTTAACAAATTTTCTTGAGTACTGTTATTGATAGGTAAAATGAAATACTTATTTCTTATGCCTCTAGTCTGCAGTAGGTTGTGAGGGTTTTCCTCTATGATAATCGGAGTAGAATCGTGACTCTGTTTAATGTCTTGAGTCTTTTGTTGACTTCTAGTAATAGCTTGTATAGCCTTTGTTTCAGGTATAGCACGACTGAGTGCGTCGGCGTTTGAATTTGCTTTGCCCGGTTTATATATGATTTGGTAGTCATATTCTTCTAATTTGATTCTCCACCTCATCAATCGGGAAGTGGGATCTTTTAAATTCATGAGCCACGTGAGGGGCTTATGGTCAGTGACTATAGTAAACTTGCGACCATATAAATAAGGACGAAATTGTTCAACCGCAAATACTATTCCTAATAACTCCTTCTCAATTGTTGAGTATCGAGTCTCAGCAGGGTTTAGAGTTCTGCTGGCGAAACATATAGGTTTATCGATACCAATTTTTCCTTGCGATAGTACTGCGCCGATGGCGAATTCACTTGCATCCGACGTTACAATAAATTCTTCGTCGAAACGTGGGAATTGTAAAATAGGAGAATTAGTTAATTTTTCCTTCAATAATTTGAACGCTTCGTCACAAAAAGCATCCCATTTGAAGGGAATGTCCTTTTTTAACAAAGTAGTGAGAGGTTTGGCCAATTTGGCAAAGTTAGGGATAAATCGACGATAATAACCGACAAAACCTAGAAAAGATTTTACGTCCTTTTCTTTTCGAGGTACTGGATAATGTTCGACTGCTTCGAGCTTAGAAGGATCTGGCAAAACTCCGTTTTCAGTGACTAAATGGCCAAGATAGGCTATCTGTCTGCTGAGAAAATGGCATTTCTCAGGCTGCAACTTCAGGTTATGTTCCCTGAGCCGCTCAAAAACATGCTGGAGTCGAGAATTATGTTCTGTTAAATTATATCCATAAACGATTATATCGTCCATGTAAACAAAACACTCGATGCCTTGCAATCCTACCAACACGTTGTTCATCAGCCTCTGAAAAGTGGCTGGAGCTCGTTTTAGACCAAAGGGCATTCGATTATAATGATAATGCCCGTAAGGTGTACTAAACGCAGTCTTTTCTTTATCGTTTCCATTCATGGGAATCTGATGGAAACCATTTGCTAGGTCTAAGGTACTAAAGTACTTAGCTTTCCCTAGTTGGTCCAAAATGTCAGTTATATTAGGGAGGGGGAATGCATCTCCTACAGTGATATCGTTGAGACGCCTAAAATCAATCACTACTCTCCATTTCTTATTACCAGCTGCGTCTGGTTTTTTGGGAACTAACAATAATGGTGAGTTCCATGGGCTTGAACTAGGGCTTATTATTTCATCTTCAAGCATTTTATTAATTTGTTTATTAATCTCGTTACGTTGTGCTTCTGGCAACCTATATGGTCTAACGTTAACGGTAGGTTTTCCTGGTAGCAAAGGAATTTCGTGCTTAACTGCACTGGTACAGGTTAGAAAATCCCCGTCTAAATAAAATATGTCGTTATACCTACGACAAATATTTAGGATGGACTGATTTTCTTCAGCGTTACAGTGTGAGAGGTCTAACTCGGATGTGAGTTTAGTGAGTCTCTCTTGAATAGGATCCTTTTGCGAGTTTAATTTAATAATATCAAAATTCCTTAACTCATGCAAATGTGGTCGAATTTCTGTTTCACTTATTGTAACTTCTTGCTGATTAGAGTTGAGTAGGAGGATTTTCACGTGACCTGTTTGATCAGGTTCTATGAGTGTACTTCCAAGTAACAATCCTGACTTCAACTCTTGGTGTTCACAAAGAAAACTACCTCTTTGTGATATTCTTATTTTGGCTACCAATTGAGTGCGAGCCGGTACTTTAATACTGCTGGCATTGCATTCATTTGCTCTACTTTCTTTATTTGTAGAATTATTTTGAGACTCGCCTTTCTTTGAAGGGGTCTGTTTATTTAATTTATTTGTTTTTGCTTGGATATGATGAGACTCGCCTTTCTTTGAAGGGGTCTGTTTATTTAGGCTTGGGTCTTTCAAACCTCCATACCTGTTATCTGCTCTTATTTGAGGAGATACCTCTGAGCTTGGGTCTTTCAAACCTCCATACTCGTTAAGTGTATCTATCCTCTTATTTGAATCCACATTTTGATAAAAGGGTAATTTTAATATTAGTGATTTGTTGCTATAATCGATTATACATGAAAATTTGTCAAGAAAATCGTGCCCTAGTATACCGTCGTATTTTAATTTAAAATTTTCCTCTACCAAGTGAATACGGTGCGTGAATATATCACCATTTATTTTAAAATTACATTCAGCTGTTCCTAGCGTAGACAAGGGTTTTCCTGCTAGTGAGGATACAGTGATGTTTTCTCTTTTGTTTACTAGGGTATCACCTAGTGCTCTAGTGGCTTTATGGACTGATATTTCAGCTCCTGTATCAATAAGAAAAGTGCTAGTATGAAATGCAGTAATTGAATTAGCGATCGTCACTACTAGCGAATGGTGATCACTTATTAAAGGGAGATTTAATTTTGTGGTAGATTTGTTGGTTGGGAATGAATATCTGCTGAGATAGTCATTTGATTTAGGCGAGACTGAGACTCCGCTAACTCGTCTCGCCGAAGATCGTTTTCCGATTTCTCCATATTTCTGGAGTTTGTTGGTCTTTGCTTTTTGAAATTTTTCCAATTGCTCGCGGTCCTAATATTGGGATTTCTATTAGGATTATTCGTGTTAGGTGGTAAGTATGTAGATTGCTGTGGAGGCCTATTGTTTTGCGGATAAGAGGGAATTTGGCGCGGGGGGGCTCTAGTCGGCTGCTGATATTGGAAAGCTCTATTTTGTTGCGGATATTGTTGCGGTCTGGGCGCAGAATTGTGTACAGGTTGCCTGTACTGTTGTTGCTGGAATAGCCGCTTTCTGCATTCTAAAACGTGATGGTTTGGGGTTTTGCAGTATGAGCAAACGAGTCTGGGGATTTCTGTTCTTGCTTTGGACGAAAAGCAAGTATCAGCAGTGTGCCCTTTCTTATGACACGTAGAACAGCTATTGAGGCGTTCACTGAAAGCGCTGTTTCTTTCAGCCTGCTCCATAGCGAATTTCATAGAGTCTTTTAGCTCTGTATGGCTTTTGGCTTTAGTGAGGAGACGGATATAATCGTCTTTTAAACCGTCTTCAAAAGCTCTAAGTACCATTTTCTTGTTCTCTTCTAATAAGAGATTTTTTAATGTTTGCTCGTTGGTGAGGCTAGAAGTGGCGTCGTTATAAATAGCCAATAATTTTTGTGCTCTGAAAGCATATTCTTTAGTCTCTTCTTTAGAATCTTGCTTTAGAGATAGAATTTCGTTCTGAATAGAGATTCGAGAACGTGATTCTAGGAATTGATCTTGGAGGGCCTTTTGAAGCTCCTTCCAATTGTTAATATCGGCATATTTAACAATGTCGTATGCCCTTCCGACTAATTTAGCTTTTATCACTTGTAGATAAAGAGCTTTTGAGGCTTCTGTTAAGTCCTCTCTTTGAAACATTTCGCATAGGTTCAGAAACCTATGCAAATTTTCAGAATTCCCGTCGAATTCGGGTATTAATGACTTGGCGTCATTAAGGGTGAGTGTTTCTGGCTCAGCCATTTTGCTATTCCCTGATCGCTTTTGTTGTGCTGTTTTCTTAGTGGGTTTCCTTCGGTGTGAAGTTAACCCTGATAGAAGTGTGTCACGAACGCTTCTTTGCGATCTGGTGACTATAACTTTTTTTCTACCTTCCACTTCGATAGGAATTTATTTGATATTCCTCAAAAGAAAAAATTATATAGGAGTTTGTCGATGTTAAAAGAATTGTAAAAAAAATTTCTAACACCGGAGAGAGTACCTTTACCTATAGAAATTTAGACTAGAGGAGAAGAGAAATTTGTGACTGGGTCTGAGACAAAAAAAGGTAGAGTGTATGTATATATATATATTACATTGTCTACATATAGGATTTTGATTTTTTTTTTGATTAACTTATTATCTAGCCTAGATTTAAATATAATTATTAAAATCAAAATTTATATATATATTTATTGAAATTATAATTAATCTAACTTACATTACTTCTGTTGTTGAGTCTTGTCCACACTTTGTTGTAGGTATCAAAGTCCCACGTATCGTCTTCTTCCCGGTCGAGGAGATCCCGATGTATTTCACCGTAGATGTCTTCAGCTGACAGCTCCGTGTTGTCAATTAGGACGTCTATTAGTAGGTCTACCAAGCTGTCGTCCACTGGATGTTCCCTGTGAGTGGCGATATTGTTAAGGTGGTCCTGAGGGTCCAGATAGCTTTCCAGTTCTTCGCTTTCTGGATAGGCTTCGAAGTCCTGGCTGTCGTCCGAGGAGCAGATGAAGTGGTCAAGTACTAGATCGTCGAAGAGAATTGGCTCCTCTCTTTGTAGTGGAGGTTCTGCTCTAGGCCAGCACATTCGTCAGGTTTTTACTTGCTACTTCCTCTGGGTTTTGTGGTTTTTTGCAGGTCTTACAAACCTTTACAAAATCTTCACCGCTGCCACCAAAATTTTGTTATATTTGTTACCTTTTTCAGGGTAACGGAATATACAAAATAAAAAATCTGTAATGCTTTTAAAAGTTAGCTTTAATTTTTTTTAAATTCTTTTCTTTTCCGCCTAGTGCTTGATTTCTTCGTTATTAACACTTCAACTTTTCTAATTTCTCTATGTTTAGCTTGCTTGTTAGCTTAATTAGTTTGCTTGTAACTTAGGAGGCCTTACCTTTGGTAGGGGGACTCTCCTAGTTCGCTACTGAATACTCTCTGCTTTCCCTAGTTCAACCGCATCATATTTATATTATTGATTTACACGGGGATGATACTCCCCTCCACAAATTTCTAAAATTCAGCAATTTTCTAAGGGAAAATTGATGATCGCTCAATTTTCTGTTTTGAATAACAGAATCAGGAAATTGAGCGGAAATAACAAATTCCAAAAAAAATCGAATCGAAAAACAATTTTCTGTAAGTTCGGTGATCGATTCTATGCATAACAAAATTTCAGGGTCATCATAATTCATTAATTTATGAAACTTCATGACACTTTACCAATGCAACGAAGTGCAGCCATTCAAAGGTGCACCTGTTGGGTAATTTTGCCGGTCTTAGATCGGTCGGTGACGTAGTCACGTATTTGGGCTTAATTGCCTGGTGACGATTTTCTTCGTCTGCTTTCATGAATGAATCATTACGTTGAGCGAATACTAGCGCCGGATCATATTACATTTCATTTGTAGAAGAATTTATGATCATTTTAGGCACGCGCCAAATGGGATAGAATATCTGACACCTGATGGTTGTTGTTTATTGTTTGTGGAAGTATACTATGTTGCATTTACGTTAGGAATTCGTAATTTTAGGATTATGCAACAAGTTTATTGAATTTTAGAAGATTTGAAATACCTTTTTTGGGATAAAAGGTAAAAACGTGATTTTGCTAGACGCAAGACGTGCGTTTGAGATTTGTGTTTTGATTTACGTTATGAATCCGAGATTAGGTAGTTAGGCGTAGTAGGTTTAGTGGATTCATAACATGTTTAAACAAAACTTCTCCGAATAAACTTATAAATGTTACAGATATAAGTCGTTCTGCTACCTATGTAGTGCCGCTGAAATGTATTAACTAAATAGCACCGCATATTTGGATTTTGAAAGTCAATGTGTTATTTGCAGAAATCGTTCTCCGGACTATACAAAATTAGCGAAATTTGATGGCTAACATATACTACGGCGAATGGACTTATATCAAATCTGGAATTCAAGGTGGAATTGATAGACGTCTTTCTTGTAGCTGTGTAATAATCCAAAAATGCTGTCTTTAAACAATACTTCTTCAGATAACCTTATAAATGTTACAGAGAGAAATCGTTCTCGTACCTATGTAGTGCCGCATAAATGTTCTAACTAAATAGCACCGCTTATTTGGATTTTGAAATTCAATGTGTTATTTGTAGAAATCTTTCTCCGGACTTTGTAAAATTAGCGAAATATTATGGCTAACATATACTACGGCGAATGGACCTATATCAACTCTGCAATTCAAGGTGGAATTGCCAGAAGTCTTTCTTGTAGCTGTGTAATAATCCGAAAATGCGGTATTTAAACAAAACTTCTTCGAATAAACTTATAAATGTTGCAGATAGAAATCGTTCTGGTACCTATGTAGTGCCGCTGAAATGTGTTAACTAAATAGCACCGCTTATTTGGATTTTGAAATTCAATGTGGTATTTGTAGAAATCTTTTTCCGGACTATGTAAAATTAGCGAAATATGATGGCTAGCTTATATTACGGCGTATGGACCTATATCAAATCTGGAATTCATGTTGGAATTGATAGAAGTCTTTCTTGTAGCTGTGTAATAATCCGAAAATGCGGTATTTAAACAATACTTCTTAGAATAACCTTATAAATGTTGCAGATAGAAATCGTTCTGGTACCTATGTAGTGCCGCTGAAATGTGTTAACTAAATAGCACCGCTTATTTGGATTTTGAAATTCAATGTGATATTTTTAAAAATCATTCTCCGGCTATGCAAAATTAGTGAAATATGATCTCTAACATATACTACGGTGAATGGACCTATATCAGCTCTGGAATTCAAGGTGGAATTGACAGAAGTCTTTGTTGTAACTATGTAATAATCCAAAAATGCGGACTTTAAACAATACTTCTGCAAATTAGCTTATAAATATTACAGATAGAAATCGTTCTGGTACCTATGTAGTGCCGCTGAAATGTGTTAACTAAATAGCACCGCTTATTTGGATTTTGAAATTCAATGTGTTATTTGTAGAAATCTTTCTCCGGGCTACGAAAAATTAGCGAAATATGATGTCTAGCCTATACTACGGCGAGCAGACCTATATCAACTCTGGAATTCAAGGCGGAATTGATAAAAGTCTTTCTTGAAGCTGTGTAATAATCCGAAAATGCGGAATTTAAACAGAACTTCTTCGAATAAACTTATAAATGTTACATATAGAAATTGTTCTGGTACATATGTAGTGTCGCTGAAATGTGCTAACTAAATAGCAAGGCTTATTTGGATTTTGAAATTCATTGTGTTATTTGCTGAAATCGTTCTCTGGACTATGTAAAATTAGCGAAATATGATGGTTAGTCTAAACTACGACGAATGCACCTATTTCAAATCTGGAATTCAAGGTGGAATTGATAGAAATCTTTCTTGTAGCTGTGTAATAATCCGAAAATGCGGTCTTTAAACAATACTTCTTTAAATAAACTTATAAATGTTACAGATAGAAATCGTTCTGGTACCTATGTAGTGCCGCTGAAATATGCTAATTAAATAGTACCGTTTATTTGGATTTTGAAATTCAATGTGTTATTTGTAGAATTCTTTCTTCGGACTATGTAAAATTTGCGAAATATGATGGCTAGCCTATTCTACGGTGAATGGAACTATATAAAATGTGGACTTCAAGGCGGAATTGATAGAAGTCTTTCTTGTAGCTGTGTAATAATCCTAAAAAGCGGTCTTTAAACAATACTTCGTCAAATTAACTTATAAATGTTACCGATAGAAATCGTTCTGATACCTATGTAGTGTCGCTGAAATATGCTAACTAAATAGTACCGCTTATTTGGATTTTGAAAATCAATGTGTTATTTGTAGAAATCTTTTCCGGACTATGTAAAATTAGCGAAATATTATGGCTAACATATACTACGGCGAATGGACCTATATCAAATCTGGAATTCAAGGTGGAATTGATAGACGTCTTTCTTGTAGCTGTGTAATAATCCAAAAATGCGGTCTTTAAACAATACTTCTTCAAATAAACTTATAAATTTTACAGATAGAAATCGTTCTCGTACCTATGTATTGCCGCATAAATGTTCTAACTAAATAGCACCGCTTATTCGGATTTTGAAATTCAATGTGTTAGTTGTAGAAATCTTTCTCCGGACTTTGTAAAATTAGCGAAATATTATGGCTAACATATACTACGGCGAATGGACCTATATCAACTCTGGAATTCAAGGTGGAATTGCCAGAAGTCTTTCTTGTAATAATCCGAAAACGCGGTGTTTAAACAATACTTCTTCAAATAAGCTTATAAATGTTACAGACAGAAATCGTTCTTCTACCTATGTAGTGCCGCTGAAATTTGCTAACTAAATAGCACCGCCTATTTGGATTTAGATATTCAATGTGTTATTTGTAGAAATCTTTCTCCGGACTACGAAAAATTAGCGAAATATGATGGCTAGTCTATACTACGGCGAATGGACCTATATCAACTCTGGAATTCAAGGCGGAATTGATATAAGTCTATCTTGTAGCTGTGTAATAATCCGAAAATGCGGTATTTAAACAGTACTTCTTCGAATAAACTTATAAGTGTTACATATAGAAATTGTTCTGGTACCTCTGTAGTGCCGCTGAATGTGCTAAGTAAATAGCACCGCTTATTTGGATTTTGAAATTCAATGTGTTATTTGCAGAAATCGTTCTCCGGACTATGCAAAATTAGCGAAATATGATGGTTAGCTTAAACTACGGCGAATGCACCTATTTCTAATCTGGAATTCAAGGTGGAATTGATAGAAATCTTTCTTGTAGCTGTGTAATAATCCTAAAATGCGGTCTTTAAATAATACTTCTTCAAGTAAACTTATAAATGTTACAGATAAAAATTGTTCTGGTACCTATGTAGTGCCGCAGAAATGTTCTAACTAAATAGCACCGCTTATTTGGATCTTGAAATTCAATGGATTATTTGTAGAAATCTTTCTCCGGACTATGTAAAATTAGCGAAATATTATGGCTAACATATACTACGGCGAACGGACCTATATCAACTCTGGAATTCAAGGTGGAATTGCCAGAAGTCTTTCTTGTAATAATCCGAAAACGCGGTGTTTAAACAATACTTCTTCAAATAAGCTTATAAATATTACAGACAGAAATCGTTCTTCTACCTATGTAGTGCCGCTGAAATTTGCTAACTAAATAGCACCGCCTATTTGGATTTAGATATTCAATGTGTTATTTGTAGAAATCTTTCTCCGGACTACGAAAGATTAGCGAAATATGATGGCTAGCCTATACTACGGCGAATGGACCTATATCAACTCTGGAATTCAAGGCGGAATTGATATAAGTCTATCTTGTAGCTGTGTAATAATCCGAAAATGCGGTATTTAAACAGTACTTCTTCGAATAAACTTATAAGTGTTACATATAGAAATTGTTCTGGTACCTCTGTAGTGCCGCTGAATGTGCTAAGTAAATAGCTCCGCTTATTTGGATTTTGAAATTCAATGTGTTATTTGCAGAAATCGTTCTCCGGACTATGCAAAATTAGCGAAATATGATGGTTAGCTTAAACTACGGCGAATGCACCTATTTCTAATCTGGAATTCAAGGTGGAATTGATAGAAATCTTTCTTGTAGCTGTGTAATAATCCTAAAATGCGGTCTTTAAATAATACTTCTTCAAGTAAACTTATAAATGTTACAGATAAAAATTGTTCTGGTACCTATGTAGTGCCGCAGAAATGTGCTAACTAAATAGCAAGGCTTATTTGGATTTTGAAATTCATTGTGTTATTTGCTGAAATCGTTCTCTGGACTATGTAAAATTAGCGAAATATGATGGTTAGTCTAAACTACGACGAATGCACCTATTTCAAATCTGGAATTCAAGGTGGAATTGATAGAAATCTTTCTTGTAGCTGTGTAATAATCCGAAAATGCGGTCTTTAAACAATACTTCTTTAAATAAACTTATAAATGTTACAGATAGAAATCGTTCTGGTACCTATGTAGTGCCGCTGAAATATGCTAATTAAATAGTACCATTTATTTGGATTTTGAAATTCAATGTGTTATTTGTAGAATTCTTTCTTCGGACTATGTAAAATTTGCGAAATATGATGGCTAGCCTATACTACGGTGAATGGAACTATATAAAATGTGGACTTCAAGGCGGAATTGATAGAAGTCTTTCTTGTAGCTGTGTAATAATCCTAAAAAGCGGTCTTTAAACAATACCTCGTCAAATTAACTTATAAATGTTACCGATAGAAATCGTTCTGATACCTATGTAGTGTCGCTGAAATATGCTAACTAAATAGTACCGCTTATTTGGATTTTGAAAATCAATGTGTTATTTGTAGAAATCTTTTTCCGGACTATGTAAAATTAGCGAAATATTATGGCTAGCCTATACTACGGTGAATGGACCTATATCAAATCTGGAATTCAAGGTGGAATTGATAGACGTCTTTCTTGTAGCTGTGTAATAATCCAAAAATGCGGTCTTTAAACAATACTTCTTCAAATAAACTTATAAATGTTACAGATAGAAATCGTTCTCGTATGTTATATAAGGGGTACTCACTATATGCAGTCAAACTATATGCAGTCAAACGCCAATTTTGTTATATCTCGGGGCACCTTCCGTCGATTTCTCTTTGGTTTCACACTGCTAATTCTGCTCGGTACATGGGTTAAAAGCACAACACTCAATTTAGGATTCTATTCACAATTTTATTATCTCAAACTAACATTTCCCTTTATCTTTTTTGTTTGGGATTACAAAACACTTTCTTAATTTTTCTTTCCTTAATAACATAAACACTTTATTCTATTTCTGTTCGAATTACACCTCCCTTTATTTGGCGGCCACTTCGGATAGAAAACCGTAAAAATACTTCGCCTATTGTTTTGGAACCGTATCGACCGCTTAGCGAAAACCGACCAAAGTCAACTCTAGACTGCTCTTAGAAACCGACTGTACTCGACTTGGATTTTCGTAATCGCAAGTCTAGTTGCTCAGGATAGGAAAGTGCTTAATTAGCATTCCTATCCTGAGAAAATTATTTACCGCTGGGCATGTTTAAACATGCCCAGAATTATCGCGACGAACGATGGTTGGAATTGAAATTTGATATTTTCATAAATATCCAACCATCGTCGTGCTATCGTGCATACATTGTTGCGATCACAATGTATGCAGCTCGCGACAATTCGCTGATAAGAGCTTTTTTCGGTGAAGACTTGATCATTTCAGTCTTCACCGACGTAAAATTTTATGCGCCCGATATGTATGTTTGTATGTATCGTATTGTATTGTTTGTATGTATCGTATTTACGACAAATCTTACTGAAGGTACGATTTGTCGTGGGGCTTTTGTTTTTTTTCTAATGAAACGACTTGGGATGAAACTTAAAACTTCTATTTTTCCCAAGTCGATCTTATGGGAAAATATTTTGGTTTTGTGCAAAGGAATGTGACGAAATTGCTGATGGCAATTTTTCGCTTTGCAGAGAGATAAGCTAACCATATTTTAAGCATGATTAGCTTTATACTTATGTATGTTGGTTAAATAAATTTAATCAATTATAATTATTTTTAAAATATCTATTTTAGACAATTTAGATATATAACAATCCTTCCCCCTTCGAAAAAGAGTATTATTCTTTGAAGAGGAATAATACTCAGGGGAAGGTGTAGACGGAAATCACTTTGTGCACGTCAGCGCAATTGCATTGACCAGATGTTTAGGTTTTAACTTTCTTGATTAATGCCGTCCGTCTTATCTCAGTTGAGAAAGATTTTGTTTATATATCGATGGTCGGGAACATATAAGAAATTTGGGCATTGCACTAAGATTTTTGGCTCATTCAACATGACGTTCCGAGTTGCGCTAGGTCGAAATCCCTGGTATCCCCCGAGCCTACTAACAGCCCGAATTACCAGTATTTTTATCTCCCGGGTAGCTTGCAATTGGCAGGGACCCATCAAGCTTTTGCTACACGAGCGGGATGCCGAGCCCGCGGTTTCCTGGATGGAGCCTGCTGAGGCCGGTCATACTTATATGGCCAATTTGTTTGCCATTCCTCATGGCGGTATGGGCTGGTCCGCTTCAGGTAAGCTGATTAAACGAAAGAGAAATAAAATCCTTGGGTTTTAGCTAATGCTTTATTTTAAACTTTCAGGTGGCACCCTTGTTATTAGTGGGGAGTATGGTTTTTGCGGATGTTGCATGTTTTCTGAGTCTGACCCCGTGGCGGCGCTTTATGCCATGTTCTTCGCAACTCCACCCGGCTCTCCATCAGGATCAGAAGAGGACACAGATCATGCCGAGCCACCACTTGGATATGGCGAGGTCGCGTTAGAACCCGCGGCTTCCGACGATTGGGACTCTGAAGATTTTGTCGGCGACGTGACAGGTTCAGAGAACTGGGATCTTGAAGAGCCAGCCATCTAAGTGCATCAATGTGCCCCCTTCTTTTTTTTTATTTTTATTGAAAAATTTGTATCTATCCTATCCCTTCTTCTTCTTCATAATCAATAAATATAAGTTTCTTCCCTTTTAAAAAAAAATGAGTTTTATTTTAATGTTCCTATTCACCTTTCAGGATTTTTTTGTGTTTGGCTCTTAATTTAGTCGGCGCGGTCGTTCGGTTCTTGATCGGATTGGCACTGGTTTTTGGCTTGACATATTTTCTTATTTTACAAAAAGGGATTTTGTCATCTTATTTTCTAAAGTTTGTTTTCAAATATTCATTTCTATTCTATTCTTATTTATTTACTTATTTTCTTTATGCAAAAAAAAAATTTTACGTTTTATTCTAATGTTAGTGGTTATATAGTTTCTATGGTATGTTATTTTTGTTATATATTTATTTTATTAATTCTATTTATTTTCTATTTGTTATCTCTATCTACTATCATTTATTGTATTTATATTGTTTATTGTTATATTTATTCGTTAACGCTAGCGAGGGAGAGTATCTTTTTTCTTTCTCTTGGGGTTTGTATTATGTACTTATGTTTTTAATACCCTAATTTATCTTACTCTAAATTATTTACTATATATATATATTTTTTTTTTCATTTGGTTTTTATTCTTACATCTCTTTTTTAAATTATTTATTAGGGTTTATTGAAACCGCTTACATTTATTTTCTAGGTGCTCTACTATTAGTGATAGTGCTTATGACCGTTTGAAGTGGTGACACTATACCACTTGCACTGACCTAGTAGGTGGTAGGGTGCGGGTCCTTTTTAGAGGGGTAGGTTCGATTATTTCGAATTGTTTGCTTTGTTCCTCCGCCTCTGGGGTTTTCTTAGGCTTGCGTGAACGATAATTTTTTATGAATGGGACTAGCCATTTGGCGACCAGGTACAGTACCATACATGTGATGACAACACCAGTTAAAGATACTGATGTTGCAGCTAGGACATGTGTAGGGTGGTGACTGATATGAGGAACTATTTTTTCTAATTTTTTGTCCAGTTCTTTTAATGACTGGGTACCTTCTAGGATGATGCTGTTAGTGTCATCTCCTGAATATAGTTCTGTCTGTATTTCTTCCGACGGTATTTTTTCTTTGGTTTCATTAAGATATTTTTCTACCATTTGCTCTAATGGAGCGATATTTGGGAAGTAGTTGGGTTGTTTGAGACTCAATTGCTGGATATTCTCTGCCTCATAATGTAGGATTTGTGATCCTACTTGTAATTGACCGGGATGGTTGATAGTAATTATTCCTTGGCCTTCTATTTTTGAAGTTAGGAATTGTTGGGTACACTGAAGGTGTACAATTGTTGGTTCTATCAACGAGAATATCCAAGAATTTGGTTTACTTAATTTAATAAGTAGGTCTCTGGGAGGTATTTGCGCTCTAAATTGACACTGTGGCTCTTCCTTTAATGGATTAAAGAGCAGCTTCACTACGCATTCTTTGGACATTGTAGCCTTTGTTATGGGAATGCCTAGCTTAGCGATGTAAGTGTCCTCTTTGGAAGATTGAGTGATCTTTTTGAAGATTTTAAGATCTTGTGTTTTTAATAATAGAATATCCTGTGTCTGTACCTGGTGCGCTACGTGCGAGTACTGTATTTCGGGTACCAATGATTGTTTTTTATTAACATGGATAGGAAAACTATGTATCCTATACAACTTCATTCGTGGTAAATTGAAAATCGGAAGTTGTATTCTAATAACTAATTTGTCTTGGACTATACGAGCCTTTGTTTCCGCTGTCTGATATAACAGGGAGAGACAATTTTGTGCATCTGGGCAAGTAGCGTGGGACTTGTGGTATATCTCTAATAAACTTTTGGGAGACTCCACTAGCGGATGCAACTGGTGATTTTTACTGGAGATTATTATGTCGAGTAAGGCTTGTTGCCTGTACTCAATCTCGACAATTTGTAAGGTCAGGCTTGAAATTATCTCCTGCCTTAATTGTCTCATTAGTAAATCATCAGTGATATTTTGCATTCTATTTACCTGGAGATTTATTTGACGTTGTCTTTCCTGCAGAGATGTCAGTGGCTTTTGAATTTGTTGTAGTGTAGTTTTGACTACACTGATCTGCTGTCTTTCCAGGTCGGCTAGTGCTTTTGTATTTGTTTCGAGCTCCTCGAGTCGACTGTATACCTCTTGTTCATTAGTGCTGTCCATGGTCCCGAATAGGTAGTGCATTGCATTGCCTATTCCATCGAAGATGGATCTTGTTGATCTTGATTTGGGGACCACTTCTCGAATGACACTTGTTCTTCTCTTGATATTTTCTAAGAGAGAATGAACGTGTTTTTGCTGTACCAGGCATAGCTCATCGGTTTGAGAGCGATTCGAACATAGTCGGTGAACTAAGTGCTCCGCCTGTTCTGCCATAAGCGTTTGGTTGTCCAGTTCCCTTAGGTTGATCTCCGTTAGTATATTCCATGTACTGTGGTATACTTGTAATTTTCCTAAGTCCTCATATAGTATTCCTGTATTGTTCAGGGGACTTATTGTGTAGGCTTCCGTTTGAGTTTGTCCCATTGCCAGATGGAAGCAGCATATTAACACCAATATGTGCTTCATGCTCTGTAGAAAATGAAGGATAGGCTTCTTTAGTCAGTTAGTTATACTAAATAGCATATAACATTTAGGTATAGTATTGCTTAATTAAATCGTTGATAATTTGTATAATGGGGGCTTACTTGCTAAAAGAAAGACGGGGTAGAACAGGATAGGAGGACTGTAAGCCGGTTCCTGCTAAATCTCGTCAAAAGATGAGCATTGTATTCTTTCAAAAGTTTAATTAGGGAATTGGTTAATTTACAACAATGAGTAAAAAGTAACTCATGAAGCGGAATACGAAATTCTCAAGGCAAGGTATGAAGGATGCAAGTCAAGGCAAGCAAGAAAAATTTTATTGGTAGAGTATTTAATTCACTCAGAGAGTAAGGGTTTATTTGTTATATGTTCAGTTTTATTTACGTAGCGTATTTTTTATTAATTTAAATAAAATTTAGGTAAAGTTTGATTTCATGAGTCATAGGGAGTAATCCCGAGTACGGAACCTTTAAGTAGGTAGTTATTAGTTTAACTGGCGAAAATTTGTTTCAGTGGGACTTATTTTCTAAAGGTGTATGTACCAGTGTACTACTCGTAATAGGGCTTTAAACGGTTGTTGTGTACTACAACCTGCCGTTTGCCTATTTTTATGGTAGTGTTTGTTGGACTAGGTACGTTGATTACCAGATATGGGCCAACCCAGATTTGAGACAATTTGTGTTTGCGGCTTTCACTTTTGAGGAGGACTTTGTCTCCTAGGTGGAAAGTGAGAGGCCTGACTGTTTTGTCGTAATATGCCCTTGAGCGTTGTTTGCTGGCTAAGAGATTTTTACGAGCCGTGGCATATGATCTTTGTAATCTGTATTTGAGCATATGGTAATAACTTTCGTGGTTATATACTGGCTCAGGGTCCCGTTTTAAATTAGTTGGGACATCCGCTGTGAAGCCGTAAAGGCAATCCATCGGGGTTAGTTTAGTACCCTCGTGTACACTGTTATTGTACACGAATGCAGCGGTTCGTAGGAATTGATCCCATGTTTTGGGATTCTCGTCTACGATTGTACGCAGATATTCGATTAATGGTCTATGGGCACGTTCTAGTGCTCCATTAGACTGTGGATGGTATGCGGAAGTTTGTAACTTCTTTACCTTTAGCAGTTTGCAGACCTTCTTGAATAGCTCACTCAGGAAATTAGTTCTCTTTGGAATGCGATAACGCGTGACAATCTCATTGAAAAAGATTTGCGCCACCGTTACTGCTTCTCCATTTGGTATGGCATACCAATCGACAAACTTGGTGAGATTATCTTGGAAAGTTAAGATATATTTATTACCTGATATGGTCTCTTCTAGTGGACCTACTATATCGAGGTAAACCTTGTCGAAAGGTTGTTCCGCGATGTCCGTTATTACCATCGGCATCTTGAATTGTGGCGATGCCTTCATTGTTTGGCACTTAAGGCATTTTTTTATGTACTTTTTTATATCGCTAAGCATGTGTCTCCACCAATACTTGCGTCTGATTCTTTTATAAGTCTTGATGACACCCTGATGGCCGCCGAAAGGAGAGTCGTGGTAATCCTTTAGGATTGTTTGAACTTCCTTGGGGCTCGTGATTATCTCAGGTGCCTTGACTGGACTTATTTCTTGTTCAAGCGTAGCAGGGGGTTGTATTTCCGCCTCTGGGAGTTTAGTTTCTTTATCTTCCGCTGCCGTGGGCGGTGTTTCAGCGCTGGAGCTCGTATTGGCCTCTTGGGCTTTTTGGTTTTGAGCTCTGGTCACGGCGAAGCAATGAGCGGGTTTCTTTGTTTTCTTTTTACTTGGGGAAATGTTTTCCTCCACATCTGAGTCCATAGTGTGGTGGACTTGGGCTTGTACCGTTAAAGTGTTGCCTGTATTGTCTTCGATTAATACTTGTGGAATGCGGCTTAATGCATCCGCATTGGTATTATATTTCCCTGGTTTATATTCGATGGTATAATCGAATTCTGATAATTCGTGGTGAAATCTCACCAAACGGGAAGTCGGGTCTTTAACGTTAAAGACACCTTTGAGAGGCTTGTGGTCAGTATAGACCGTGAATTTCCTGCCTTGGAGGTAGCATCGGAAATTCCTAGTGGCCCAGACTATAGCCAATAACTCCTTTTCAATAGTGGAGTAATTTCTCTCGGCTTTGTTCAGCGTTCGGCTTGCATAGGCGATAGGTTGGTCTTTTCCCACTTCTCCTTGGGAAAGTACAGTGCCTAATGCTTCGTTACTGGCGTCCGTTGTGAGGTTGAAGGGTTTAGAGAAATCTGGATAGATTAAAAGTGGTGGGGAAATTAGAGCATTTTTAATGCTTTGAAATGCTTCTTGGCATTTCTCGGTCCAATTGAATTTTACGTCCTTGCGGAGTAAATTCGTGATTGGACGAACGTTTTTAGAGAAGTCCGGAATGAACTTCCTGTAGTAATTGGCGAGTCCTAAAAAGGACTGAACTTGCCTTACTGTTCTGGGAACAGGAAATGTTTGGACGCAGGCCGTTTTGCTGGGGTCTGGTAATGCACCTTCGCTAGAGCATTTGTGACCTAGGTAAACAACTTCTCTTCTCAAGAACTGGCACTTCTCTGGCTGCAGTTTGAGGTTGTTCTCTCTCAATTTGTCGAAGACTTTGCGAAGTTTATCATTGTGGTCATTTAGGTTTTTCCCGTAAATGACGATGTCGTCAAGATAAACGAAACATTCGAGGCCTTGTAGGCCTGTCAGAACGAAGTTCATGAGGCGTTGGAATGTAGCGGGAGCTCCTTTGAGTCCGAATGGCATACGCTTAAATTCGTAGTGCCCGTAATTAGTGCTAAAAGCGGTCTTATGTCGATCTTTTTTGTCGACTAAGACTTGATGATAGCCGTTGGCCAAATCGAGAGTGGTAAAGTACCTGGCATGACCTAGTTGGTCAAGAATATCCTCGATTCGGGGTAGCGGAAATGCATCGCCAATTGTCTTTTCATTCAATTTGCGAAAATCGACAACGACGCGCCACCTTTTTTCACCATCGGGTCCCGCCTTTTTGGGGACAACTAATAAGGGTGAATTCCATGGGCTCTTGCTAGTTTGGACTATCCCGTTGTCTAGCATTTCTCTTAATTGCTCGTTGATTACTTGTCTCTGGGTCTCTGGTAATCTGTAGGCCTTTTGGTTTATTGGCGCTTGATCTTGTATTAAAGGGATATTGTGGGTGATAGCATTTGTGTATGTGAGCTTATCACCTTTTAGAAAGAAGATATCGTTGTACTCGTAGCAGAGTTCGGATATCGAAGCCTTTTCTTCCGCATTTAGATTTGGGTCTAGGCTGAGCTCTTGGTCTAACCTGTTGACTCGCGGAGTATGTGTGGGATCTTCATGATCCGGAAATAAATATCTTACGTGTTGTAAGATAGCTGTGTTTTCCGAAAAGCTTGCGTCTCTTTCCTCATTTGGTGTAGTTGTGTACTTACTATCTGTTTTACTTACATTACTAAATGGCAGGGAATGGGCTTCCTGCAGTTTTAATGGTGGAGTACCATGTTTTATGGGTACTTTTGATTGGTCCGAGTACTCGCACGCTTTTGTATTTTGGCTAATAGGCCGTGAAAAATTGGTTCTCTTAATACTATTTGACGGTGGAGCCAACTTTGCCTTCAATGAGGTCTTACGGATCTCGCACGCGTCTTTTATAGGGCTTATGGGGCACCTTGTATTCTTAATACTAATTTTATTAAGTGGTGGAGTCGACTTTGCCTTTAAGTAGGTCTTACTGAGCTCGCACGCACTGCTGGTGGGGCTCTTGGGCCTATGCTTTTTCTTAACACTGATTTTATTGGGTGGTGGAATCGTCTTTGCCTGAGAATAGGTCTTACTGAGCTCACACGCACCTGTTGTTTGGCTTCTTACCCGTGTGATTATCTTACTCCTAGGTATATTGGATGGAGGAGTCAGCTGCATTTTGCTTGTCGGCTTCTGGAGCTCGCTCGCATCTCTGTTTTGGCTCTGGGGCCATGTATAATTTTTGTAACTTATTCCATTGGACGGTGGAGTCATTGTTGCCTCTATTCGGGTCTTACTGAGCTCGCACGCGTCTTATATGGGGCTCTTGGACCGCGTTAGTAACTTATATATAGGTATACTGGAGAAAGAAGTTTTGCTTGACTTCTGTTCTGCCTTGGGAAGCTCACTGATATTTGTGTTACTCGCTTGCGATTTATTCGGCTTGAGAACGTGTTGTGTATCAGTGGCTTCTCCTATTGGGATGACGGCGTAGTCATGTATAGGGAGCAGTTGTAATAATAAACTGTTGATGACTACTTTAAAATTGTTAATGTAGAGTATGGCAACTAGCACTGTTTCTTTCCCAGTAGGGAGTAAACTGTTGGCCAGGAAGACTCCGTCGCCTATCTCTTTAGATAAACAGAGCATTTCTTCCTTCACTCGTAACGGGACTGTGGTGATAATTTGTGACCTAGCAGGTATGCATATCGGTTCCTCTAAAGTAACCAGATGCTGCCTCATATCGCTGGTTTCTTGATCACCCAGACAGCTCTTTTCGTATTCCGTCGGCTCTTGTTGAACCTTGCAGCCAGCATTACTCTGTTGAGATGCCTTGGAGACACTGCATGTAGATAGCTTAACCTGTTTAGGTTCCATCTTTTCAGCAAGTGACCTCACTTCGACTGCTTTTCTGGAATACAGCTTGTCCGTTTTGCATGACAAGGGCACGGTGAACTCTTCGAGATTTGTTTCCGTACAAGGAAACTTGAGTGCTTTATTTGGGCCTTCAACATTACAATTGTTTGATAGGAAATCGTTTCCTAATAGGCCGTCATCGGAAAGACCTGGCAGGTTTTGTACCACCTGAAACTTGCAGGGTATTTTATTTTTAAAATTGAAGTTGCCCTTGCAATTTCCCAATGTCTTTCCGGTTCCAAAAGGGGTCTGTAAAGTGCATGCCTCATTGGAATTAATTATCTTGAGGTCTTTAGTTGCTCTTTTCTTAATAATACTAACCTCAGCGCCAGTGTCCACTACTAGTTTTGTATGGCCGTTAAGGCTTATGTCCAGTGGAAGTTTCACTGTAGGGACACCGGATTCGGGCGCTTGAGGTGACCCTTTTAATTTTTTAGTTGGGTTTATAGTCGAGCCGGGGAGTTTTGGGTCGACTGCATGTCATTTCCCTGACTCCGGGCTTCCCATTTTTTCTTCTGGCGGCAGTCTTCGTCTGCATGTCCTCGGCGACCACAAAAGGTGCATTTGAGTCTTATATTGAAGACTTGAGGACTTTTTGTGTTGTGTTGCTCTTGTGTAGATCTGTTGGAGAGGCGTGGGGGAACAATTTGTTGGGTCTGTTGACTTTTTCTGCAATCACGGACGTCATGTCCATAGATTTTGCAGTTTGAGCAGAAAGGGGTGTTCTTGCGCTTAAGGCAATCTGTATATGTATGACCCTTTCGCTGGCAGAAATTACACGTGATGTTACGGACCAGTGCATCTGTATCCGAGTTTCTGGCATCAGTGTTTGTAAACGGTCTTTGTCGTGACTGTGATGAACCTGGGTTATTCACATTGCGTGAAAACTGGGTTGGATTTGGAGCTCGAGGTGATGCGAACATAGGTGTTGATGGCATTTGATAATAAGGAGTTCTATAATAGGCTCGCACTCGTAGATCTGGATCTACTGGCGCCACTGGAGGAGCTTGTACCAGAGGAGTCTGGACGAATGTAGCACTTTGTTGTAATTTCTCCATGTCCAGGGCTTTTTGAATTAGTGACTCTAGATCGCCTTCTCCCTGCGTGAGCAAATATTGACACAGGTGTGGGTTAGTTACTCCACTTTTCAGAGCGTTTTTGGCGAAATCCATCAGCTGTGTTTTCACAGCAGGGACTGCCTCAGCTCCATACTTCTGTGTCGCTGCCTCGTTGCAAATCGTCAACAACTGTTTCAATCTTGTAATGAACACAGTGAGAGATTCTAACGGGTTTTGTCTGGTGGTAATTAATTTGTTCACCAGCTCCTGGTATGTCTCACGGGGAAGATACGTTCTGTTTAAACGTTCCTCTACTTCAGTAAATGAAGCAGGGACGTCTGAAGCGAATAATTGGTATGCGTCACCTCTGAGTCTTGTAGGAAGGACCTGAATGAAAGCCACTTTTTCTTCATTATTAAGGCACTGCATAGTTTGTTTGCAACAGCCAATGAAGGTTTGTAACTCTCGTCCCAATTGTGGGGTACTTTCACCCGAAAATAAGGGAACGAGTTGAGCTGTGAGCTTAGCTACTTTAGCGTAATCCACCATTATGTGTAGTCTATTGACTGGAAATTGAAATTTGGGTGGACTAGCTGGGCTTGTTTCTGGGCTGATTTCCGTTAAGTATTCTTCGAGCCAATCGATCAGCAGGTCTTCGGGAGTTGGTTCAGCTACTTCACCGTCACTGTCGCTATCACTATCACTGTCACTTAACCTAACACTCTTATTCTTCCCTAGATCTAAACTGAGTGAGCGCCGAGATTCGGAAAACTGTTCTAGTTCCTTTCGGAACTGTATTGTTTTTTCTTTTAAGGTCTTTAACTTGACGAGTCTGGTCTCACGCTCTGTTTTTAATTTGTGATCTAAGGCGTCACAATGGGTAATCGTCAGTTTATCCGATTCCCGCGCTCTCTCGTATAATTTATTTAAAAACTTAGCTAAACTTACTTGACTATTCAGACCTGGCAGAACGGTTCCGCTTCGAAGTCGAGGTCCTGTTGGGGGTAACTGTGGAGGTTTTTCTCCTGCAGCGGATGATGTACCTTCACCGGGATGCTGTGTATTGGCACCTGGGGTTGATCCCGCGTCGGCTAAAGATGGAGAGTTTTCCCTCGCTGCTGTTTCTGGTTCCTGCTGAGGTAGAGCAGGATTGTCGGCTGGCATATGATGCGCTGTTCAGTGAAAGGGGGGCTCCTTGCCTGCTTAGGTCCCTTTGCTGTAATTGAGAGGGGGGTTTCTTTAACCGCCTTCGAGTTCCCTCTCAATCCTTTGTCGGTTGATTTCGGCTTTCTTTTGCAGCTGGGGGGGCCCTGGGCCGTCTTAACTTCCCCTTTATCTAGTTGAAAAGGGGGCTTATGAGCCGTCTTCGATTTCCTCTTCAACTCCGGATCGTTGACCGCTAGCGTTTGTTCGTCTGGTTGGCTGGAGCTTCAGGCTGTTTTTAGAGCTGTGTCCTGGCTGATCTGTACTCGTCCTTCTGGGAGGTTTTGGATGGTTTTCCACTTCCTTCGGTAGACTGTTCACTTGTATCCCTCGGTGGTGCTTTTGCACTAATTGGGGTGAACGCTTGCCAGCCTGGAGCAGAGGCGCCTAGAGATGGTATCTACCCGAGTGTTGGGGGTGACTTGGCCTGAGTGGCTTAGTCAATGGGACCCCTTAGGTTCGCAGGATAGCGGATTTTAAAGCTCTTATGCCTTTCTATTTTGACTTTAGAAAGCAGGCTTCCACTATCCTACCGGCTGCGCCAATTTTGTTATATAAGGGGTACTCACTATATGCAGTCAAACTATATGCAGTCAAACGCCAATTTTGTTATATCTCGGGGCACCTTCCGTCGATTTCTCTTTGGTTTCACACTGCTAATTCTGCTCGGTACATGGGTTAAAAGCACAACACTCAATTTAGGATTCTATTCGCAATTTTATTATCTCAAACTAACATTTCCCTTTATCTTTTTTGTTTGGGATTACAAAACACTTTCTTAATTTTTCTTTCCTTAATAACATAAACACTTTATTCTATTTCTGTTCGAATTACACCTCCCTTTATTTGGCGGCCACTTCGGATAGAAAACCGTAAAAATACTTCGCCTATTGTTTTGGAACCCTATCGACCGCTTAGCGAAAACCGACCAAAGTCAACTCTAGACTGCTCTTAGAAACCGACTGTACTCGACTTGAATTTTCGTAATCGCAAGTCTAGTTGCTCAGGATAGGAAAGTGCTTAATTAGCATTCCTATCCTGAGAAAATTATTTACCGCTGGGCATGCTTAAACATGCCCAGAATTATCGCGACGAACGATGGTTGGAATTGAAATTTGATATTTTCATAAATATCCAACCATCGTCGTGCTATCGTGCATACATTGTTGCGATCACAATGTATGCAGCTCGCGACAATTCGCTGATAAGAGCTTTTTTCGGTGAAGACTTGAACATTTCAGTCTTCACCGACGTAAAATTTTATGCGCCCGATATGTATGTTTGTATGTATGTACATACATATCGTATTTACGACAAATCTTACTGAAGGTACGATTTGTCGTGGGGCTTTTGTTTTTTTTCTAATGAAACGACTTGGGATGAAACTTAAAACTTCTATTTTTCCCAAGTCGTTCTTATGGGAAAATATTTTGGTTTTGTGCAAAGGAATGTGACGAAATTGCTGATGGCAATTTTTCGCTTTGCAGAGAGATAAGCTAACCATATTTTAAGCATGATTAGCTTTATACTTATGTATGTTGGTTAAATAAATTTAATCAATTATAATTATTTTTAAAATATCTATTTTAGACAATTTAGATATATAACACGTACCTATGTAGTGCCGCATAAATGTTCTAACTAAATAGGACCGCTTATTTGGATTTTGAAATTCAATGTGTTATTTGTAGAAATCTTTCTCCGGACTATGTAAAATTAGCGAAATATTATGGCTAACATATACTACGGCGAACGGACCTATATCAACTCTGGAATTCAAGGTGGAATTGCCAGAAGTCTTTCTTGTAATAATCCGAAAACGCGGTGTTTAAACAATACTTCTTCAAATAAGCTTATAAATGTTACAGACAGAAATCGTTCTTCTACCTATGTAGTGCCGCTGAAATTTGCTAACTAAATAGCACCGCCTATTTGGATTTAGATATTCAATGTGTTATTTGTAGAAATCTTTCTCCGGACTACGAAAAATTAGCGAAATATGATGGCTAGCCTATACTACGGCGAGTGGACCTATATCAACTCTGGAATTCAAGGCGGAATTGATATAAGTCTATCTTGTAGCTGTGTAATAATCCGAAAATGCGGTATTTAAACAGTACTTCTTCGAATAAACTTATAAGTGTTACATATAGAAATTGTTCTGGTACCTCTGTAGTGCCGCTGAATGTGCTAAGTAAATAGCACCGCTTATTTGAATTTTGAAATTCAATGTGTTATTTGCAGAAATCGTTCTCCGGACTATCCAAAATTAGACAAATATGATGGTTAGTTTAAACTACGGCGAATGCACCTATTTCTAATCTGGAATTCAAGGTGGAATTGATAGAAATCTTTCTTGTAGCTGTGTAATAATCCTAAAATGCGGTCTTTAAATAATACTTCTTCAAGTAAACTTATAAATGTTACAGATAAAAATTGTTCTGGTACCTATGTAGTGCCGCAGATATGTTCTAACTAAATAGCACCGCTTATTTGGATCTTGAAATTCAATGTGTTATTTGTAGAAATCTTTCTCCGGACTATGTAAAATTAGCGAAATATTATGGCTAACATATACTACGGCGAACGGACCTATATCAACTCTGGAATTCAAGGCGGAATTGCCAGAATTCTTTCTTGTAGCTGTGTAATATTCCGAAAATGCGGTGTTTAAACAATACTTGTTCAAATAAACTTATAAATATTACAGACAGAAATCGTTCTTGTACCTATGTAGTGCCGCTGAAATTTGCTAACTTAATAGCACCGCTTATTTGGATTTTGAAATTGAATGTGTTATTTGCAGAAATCGTTCTCCGGACTATCCAAAATTAGAGGAATATGATGGTTAGCCTAAACTACGGCGAATGCACCTATTTCAAATCTGGAATTCCAGGTGGAATTGATAGAAATCTTTCTTGTAGCTGTGTAATAATCCGAGAATGCGGTCTTTAAACAATACTTCTTCAAATAAACTAATACATGTTACAGATAGAAATCGTTCTTGTTACTATGTAGGGCCGCTGAAATGTGCTAGGTAAATAGCACCGCTTATTTGGATTTTGATATTCAATGTGTTATTTGCAGAAATCATTCTCCGGACAATGCAAACTTAGCGAGATATGATGGCTAGCCTATACTACGGCGAATGCACCTATATCAACTCTGGAATTCAAGGTGGAATTGCCAGAAGTCTTTCTTGTAGCTGTGTAATAATCCGAAAATGCGGTATTTAAACAGTACTTCTTCGAATAAACTTATAAATGTTACATATAGAAATTGTTCTGGTACCTTTGTAGTGCCGCTGAATGTGCTAAGTAAATAGCATCCCTTATTTGGATTTTGAAATTCAATGTGTTATTTGCAGAAATCGTTCTCCGGACTATGCAAAATTAGCGAAGTATGATGGTTAGCTTAAACTACGGCGAATGGACCTATATTAACTCTGGAATTCAAGGCGGAATTGATAAAAGTCTTTCTTGTAGCTGTGTAGTAATCCGAAAATGCGGAATTTAACCAGCACTTCTTCGAATAAACTTATAAATGATACATATAGAAATTGTTCTGGTACCTATGTAGTGCCGCTGAAATTTGCTAACTTAATAGCACCGCTTATTTGGATTTTGAAATTCAATGTGTTATTTGCAGAAATTGTTCTCCGGACTATCCAAAATTAGACAAATATAATGGTTAGCCTAAACTACGGCGAATGCACCTATTTCAAAACTGGATTTCAAGGTGGAATTGATAGAAATCTTTCTTGTAGCAGTGTAATAATCCGAGAATGCGGTCTTTAAACAATACTTCTTCAAATAAACTAATAAATCTTACAGATAGAAATCGTTCTCGTACCTATGTAGGGCCGCATAAATGTTCTAACTAAATAGCACCGCTTATTTGGATCTAATTCAATGTGTTATTTGTAGAAATCTTTCTCCGGACTATGTAAAATTAGCGAAATATGATGGCTAGCCTATGCTACGGCGAATGGACCTATATTAACTCTGGAATTCAATGCGGAATTGATAAAAGTCTTTCTTGTAGCGGTGTAGTTATCCGAAAATGCGGAATTTAAACAGCACTTCTTCGAATAAACTTATAAATGTTACATATAGAAATTGTTCTGGTACCTATGTAGTGCCGCTGAAATTTGCTAACTTAATAGCACCGCTTATTTGGATTTTGAAATTCAATGTGTTATTTGCAGAAATCGTTCTCCGGACTATCCAAAATTAGACAAATATAATGGTTAGCCTAAACTACGGCGAATGCACCTATTTCAAATCTGGAATTCAAGGTGGAATTGATAGAAATCTTTCTTGTAGCTGTGTAATAATCCGAGAATGCGGTCTTTAAACAATACTTCTTCAAATAAACTAATAAATGTTACAGATAGAAATCGTTCCCGTACCTATGTAGGGCCGCATAAATGTTCTAACTAAATAGCACCGCTTATTTGGATCTTGAAATTCAATGTGTTATTTGTAGAAATCTTTCTCCGGACTATGTCAAATTATCGAAATATTATGGCTAACATATACTATGGCGAATGGACATATATCAACTCTGGAATTCAAGGTGGAATTGAAAGAAGTCTTTGTTGTAGCTGTGCAATAATCCGAAAATGCGGTTTTTAAACAATACTTATAAAAATTACAGATAGAAATCGTTCTTGTACCTATGTACTGCCGCTGAAATTTGCTAACTAAATAGCACCGCCTATTTGGATTTATATATTCAAAGTGTTATTTTTAAAAATCTTTCTCCGGACTATGTAAAATTAGCGAAATATGATGGCTAGCCTATCCTACGGCGAATGGACCTATATTACCTCTGGAATTCAAGGCGGAATTGATAAAAGTCTTACTTGTAGCTGTGTAGTAATCCGAAAATGCGGTATTTAAAGAGCACTTCTTCGAATAAACTTATAAATATTACAGACAGAAATCGTTCTTGTGCCTATGTAGTGCCGCTGAAATTTGCTAACTTAATAGCACCGCTTATTTGGATTTTGAAATTCAATGTGTTATTTGCAGAAATCGTTCTCCGGACTATCCAAAATTAGAGGAATATGATGGTTAGCCTAAACTACGGCGAATGCACCTATTTCAAATCTGGAATTCCAGGTGGAATTGATAGAAATCTTTCTTGTAGCTGTGTAATAATCCGAGAATGCGGTCTTTAAACAATACTTCTTCAAATAAACTTATACATGTTACAGATAGAAATCGTTCTTGTTACTATGTAGGGCCGCTGAAATGTGCTAGGTAAATAGCACCGCTTATTTGGATTTTGAAATTCAATGTGTTATTTGCAGAAATCGTTCTCCGGACTATGCAAAATTAGCGAGATATGATGGCTAGCCTATACTACGGCGAATGCACCTATATCAACTCTGGAATTCAAGGCGGAATTGATATAAGTCTTTCTTGTAGCTGTGTGATAATCCGAAAATGCGGTCTTTAAACAATACTTCTTTAAATAAACTTATAAATATTACAGATAGAAATCGTTTTTGTACCTATGTAGTGCCGCTGAAATTTGCTACTAAATAGCACCGCTTATTTGAATCTTGAAATTCAATGTGTTTTTTGCAGAAATCTTTCTCCGGACTATGTAAAATTAGCCAAATATGTTGGCTAGCATATACTAAGGCGAATGGACCTATATCAAATCTGGAATTCAAGGTGGAATTGAAAGAAATCTTTCTAGTAGCTGTGTAATTATCCAAAAGTGCGGTGTTTAAACAATACTTCTTCAAATAAACTTATAAATGTTACAGATAGAAATCGTTCTTGTTACTATGTAGGGCCGCATAAATGTTCTAACTAAATAGCACCGCTTATTTGGATCTTGAAATTCAATGTGTTATTTGTAGAAATCTTTCTCCGGACTATGTCAAATTAGCGAAATATTATGGCTAACATATACTATGGCGAATGGACATATATCAACTCTGGAATTCAAGGTGGAATTGAAAGAAGTCTTTGTTGTAGCTGTGCAATAATCCGAAAATGCGGTTTTTAAACAATACTTATAAATATTACAGATAGAAATCGTTGTTGTACCTATGTACTGCCGCTGAAATTTGCTAACTAAATAGCACCGCCTATTTGGATTTATATATTCAAAGTGTTATTTTTAAAAATCTTTCTCCGGACTATGTAAAATTAGCGAAATATGATGGCTAGCCTATGCTACGGCGAATGGACCTATATTACCTCTGGAATTCAAGGCGGAATTGATAAAAGTCTTTCTTGTAGCTGTGTAGTAATCCGAAAATGCGGTACTTAAAGAGCACTTCTTCGAATAAACTTATAAATATTACAGACAGAAATCGTTCTTGTACCTATGTAGTGCCGCTGAAATTTGCTAACTTAATAGCACCGCTTATTTGGATTTTGAAATTCAATGTGTTATTTGCAGAAATCGTTCTCCGGACTATCCAAAATTAGAGGAATATGATGGTTAGCCTAAACTACGGCGAATGCACCTATTTCAAATCTGGAATTCCAGGTGGAATTGATAGAAATCTTTCTTGTAGCTGTGTAATAATCCGAGAATGCGGTCTTTAAACAATACTTCTTCAAATAAGCTTATACATGTTACAGATAGAAATCGTTCTTGTTACTATGTAGGGCCGCTGAAATGTGCTAGGTAAATAGCACCGCTTATTTGGATTTTGAAATTCAATGTGTTATTTGCAGAAATCGTTCTCCGGACTATGCAAAATTAGCGAGATATGATGGCTAGCCTATACTACGGCGAATGCACCTATATCAACTCTGGAATTCAAGGCGGAATTGATATAAGTCTTTCTTGTAGCTGTGTGATAATCCGAAAATGCGGTCTTTAAACAATACTTCTTTAAATAAACTTATAAATATTACAGATAGAAATCGTTTTTGTATCTATGCAGTGCCGCTGAAATTTGCTACTAAATAGCACCGCTTATTTGAATCTTGAAATTCAATGTGTTTTTTGCAGAAATCTTTCTCCGGACTATGTAAAATTAGCCAAATATGTTGGCTAGCATATACTAAGGCGAATGGACCTATATCAAATCTGGAATTCAAGGTGGAATTGAAAGAAATCTTTCTAGTAGCTGTGTAATTATCCAAAAGTGCGGTGTTTAAACAATACTTCTTCAAATAAACTTATAAATGTTACAGATAGAAATCGTTCTTGTTACTATGTAGGGCCGCATAAATGTTCTAACTAAATAGCACCGCTTATTTGGATCTTGAAATTCAATGTGTTATTTGTAGAAATCTTTCTCCGGACTATGTCAAATTAGCGAAATATTATGGCTAACATATACTATGGCGAATGGACATATATCAACTCTGGAATTCAAGGTGGAATTGAAAGAAGTCTTTGTTGTAGCTGTGCAATAATCCGAAAATGCGGTTTTTAAACAATACTTATAAATATTACAGATAGAAATCGTTGTTGTACCTATGTACTGCCGCTGAAATTTGCTAACTAAATAGCACCGCCTATTTGGATTTATATATTCAAAGTGTTATTTTTAAAAATCTTTCTCCGGACTATGTAAAATTAGCGAAATATGATGGCTAGCCTATGCTACGGCGAATGGACCTATATTACCTCTGGAATTCAAGGCGGAATTGATAAAAGTCTTTCTTGTAGCTGTGTAGTAATCCGAAAATGCGGTACTTAAAGAGCACTTCTTCGAATAAACTTATAAATATTACAGACAGAAATCGTTCTTGTACCTATGTAGTGCCGCTGAAATTTGCTAACTTAATAGCACCGCTTATTTGGATTTTGAAATTCAATGTGTTATTTGCAGAAATCGTTCTCCGGACTATCCAAAATTAGAGGAATATGATGGTTAGCCTAAACTACGGCGAATGCACCTATTTCAAATCTGGAATTCCAGGTGGAATTGATAGAAATCTTTCTTGTAGCTGTGTAATAATCCGAGAATGCGGTCTTTAAACAATACTTCTTCAAATAAGCTTATACATGTTACAGATAGAAATCGTTCTTGTTACTATGTAGGGCCGCTGAAATGTGCTAGGTAAATAGCACCGCTTATTTGGATTTTGAAATTCAATGTGTTATTTGCAGAAATCGTTCTCCGGACTATGCAAAATTAGCGAGATATGATGGCTAGCCTATACTACGGCGAATGCACCTATATCAACTCTGGAATTCAAGGCGGAATTGATATAAGTCTTTCTTGTAGCTGTGTGATAATCCGAAAATGCGGTCTTTAAACAATACTTCTTTAAATAAACTTATAAATATTACAGATAGAAATCGTTTTTGTATCTATGCAGTGCCGCTGAAATTTGCTACTAAATAGCACCGCTTATTTGAATCTTGAAATTCAATGTGTTTTTTGCAGAAATCTTTCTCCGGACTATGTAAAATTAGCCAAATATGTTGGCTAGCATATACTAAGGCGAATGGACCTATATCAAATCTGGAATTCAAGGTGGAATTGAAAGAAATCTTTCTAGTAGCTGTGTAATTATCCAAAAGTGCGGTCTTTAAACAATACTTCTTCAAATAAACTTATAAATGTTACAGATAGAAATCGTTCTTGTTACTATGTAGGGCCGCATAAATGTTCTAACTAAATAGCACCGCTTATTTGGATCTTGAAATTCAATGTGTTATTTGTAGAAATCTTTCTCCGGACTATGTCAAATTAGCGAAATATTATGGCTAACATATACTATGGCGAATGGACATATATCAACTCTGGAATTCAAGGTGGAATTGAAAGAAGTCTTTGTTGTAGCTGTGCAATAATCCGAAAATGCGGTTTTTAAACAATACTTATAAATATTACAGATAGAAATCGTTCTTGTACCTATGTACTGCCGCTGAAATTTGCTAACTAAATAGCACCGCCTATTTGGATTTATATATTCAAAGTGTTATTTTTAAAAATCTTTCTCCGGACTATGTAAAATTAGCGAAGTATGATGGCTAGCCTATGCTACGGCGAATGAACCTATATTACCTCTGGAATTCAAGGCGGAATTGATAAAAGTCTTTCTTGTAGCTGTGTAGTAATCCGAAAATGCGGTATTTAAAGAGCACTTCTTCGAATAAACTTATAAATATTACAGACAGAAATCGTTCTTGTACCTATGTAGTGCCGCTGAAATTTGCTAACTTAATAGCACCGCTTATTTGGATTTTGAAATTCAATGTGTTATTTGCAGAAATCGTTCTCCGGACTATCCAAAATTAGACAAATATAATGGTTAGCCTAAACTACGGCGAATGCACCTATTTCAAATCTGGAATTCAAGGTGAAATTGATAGAAATCTTTCTTGTAGCTGTGTAATAATCCGAGAATGCGGTCTTTAAACAATACTTCTTCAAATAAACTAATAAATGTTACAGATAGAAATCGTTCCCGTACCTATGTAGGGCCGCATAAATGTTCTAGCTAAATAGCACCGCTTATTTGGATTTTGAAATTCAATGTGTTATTTGTAGAAATCTTTCTCCGGACTATGTCAAATTAGAGAAATATTATGGCTAACATATACTGTGGCGAATGGACATATATCAACTCTGGAATTCAAGGTGGAATTGAAAGAAGTCTTTGTTGTAGCTGTGCAATAATCCGAAAATGCGGTTTTTAAACAATACTTATAAATATTACAGATAGAAATCGTTCTTGTACCTATGTACTGCCGCTGAAATTTGCTAACTAAATAGCACCGCCTATTTGGATTTATATATTCAAAGTGTTATTTTTAAAAATCTTTCTCCGGACTATGTAAAATTAGCGAAATATGATGGCTAGCCTATGCTACGGCGAATGGACCTATATTACCTCTGGAATTCAAGGCGAAATTGATAGAAATCTTTCTTGTAGCTGTGTAATAATCCTAAAATGCGGTCTTTAAACAATACTTCTTCAAATAAACTTATAAATGTTACAGATAGAAATCGTTCTGCTACCTATGTAGTGCCGCTGAAATATGCTAACTAAATACTACCGCTTATTTGGATTTTGAAACTCAATGTGTTATTTGTAGATATCTTTCTTCGACTATGTAAAATTTGCGAAATATGATGGCTAGCCTATACTACGGTGAAAGGAACTATATCAAATCTGGAATTCAAGGTGGAATTGACAGAAGTCTTTCTTGTAGCTGTGTAATAATCCGAAAATGCGGTCTTTAAACAATACTTCTTTAAATAAACTTATTAATGTTACAGACAGAAATCGTTCTGGTACCTATGTAGTGCCGCTGAAATATGCTAACTAAATAGTACCGCTTATTTGGATTTTGAAACTCAATGTGTTATTTGCAGAAATCGTTCTCCGGACTATCCAAAATTAGAGGAATATGATGGTTAGCCTAAACTACGGCGAATGCACCTATTTCAAATCTGGAATTCCAGGTGGAATTGATAGAAATCTTTCTTGTAGCTGTGTAATAATCCGAGAATGCGGTCTTTAAACAGTACTTCTTCAAATAAACTAATACATGTTACAGATAGAAATCGTTCTTGTTACTATGTAGGGCCGCTGAAATGTGCTAGGTAAATAGCACCGCTTATTTGGATTTTGAAATTCAATGTGTTATTTGCAGAAATCGTTCTCCGGACTATGCAAAATTAGCGAGATATGATGGCTAGCCTATACTACGGCGAATGCACCTATATCAACTCTGGAATTCAAGGCGGAATTGATGTAAGTCTTTCTTGTAGCTGTGTGATAATCCGAAAATGCGGTCTTTAAACAATACTTCTTTAAAAAAAATTTATAAATATTACAGATAGAAATCGTGTTTGTACCTATGTAGTGCCGCTGAAATTTGCTACTAAATAGCACCGCTTATTTGAATCTTGAAATTCAATGTGTTATTTGTAGAAATCTCTCTCCGGACTATGTAAAATTAGCGAAATATTATGGCTAGCATATACTACGGCGAACGGACCTATATCAACTCTGGAATTCAAGGTGGAATTGCCAGAAGTCTTTCTTGTAGCTGTGTAATAATCCGAAAATGCGGTGTTTAAACAATACTTGTTCAAATAAACTTATAAATATTACAGACAGAAATCGTTCTTGTACCTATGTAGTGCCGCTGAAATTTGCTAACTTAATAGCACCGCTTATTTGGATTTAGAAATTCAATGTGTTATTTGTAGAAATCTTTCTCCGGAAAATGTAAAATTAGCCAAATATTATGGCTAGCCTATTGTAATGATTGATCGTCTTAATCGGATGTTTTCAATCACTATATCGAATTGGTCGTCTTAATCGGATGTTTTCAAGATCTATATCTGCTTTCTTTATATGTTTCAGTGTTTGGCGAGCGAGCTCAGCCTATATCTCTCACTGAGAGTACTTGGCGTCTTGCGACAGCCTGAATTATAGAAAGAGCAGGGTGTGATGGTTGAAATGAAATACTGATCTTCTCCCTTCACAGGTCAAAATTATACTCTGTTTATTCAATGGTAATTCATTCAATTTATACAAAATTCTTACACAAAATTCTTACCCTTCCCTAACATAATTTCGGTCACTTAACAAAAACACAAAAAAACGTGAAGCAATACGACACACAAATAACTTACGAAAATAATGATACAAAAATAACTTACGTAAATAATGACACAAAAATAACATCGGAAAATATTCTTTGTTTACAACAGTGACCCATATCAGCAGGCGGATTTATTGAGGGTCAGTACATCGTAAAAAAGTGAAAATGCAAGAATCAGCTGGCTGGCGCTTGAGTGCATTTAATTGCTCAACGCATTGTTTATAATTTCAGGTCTTCATGCTTCATGCATGAAAATCAATTACTTAATTCTTGAGCCATATGTGCTGATATGCGGAAGTGAAAGCGTTTAACTTATTTGAACAGAATTTCTTCATGATTCTTTGGTTCAATTGTACTTCCCGCTCTATGAAAATTCTGTCTGCATGATATGCGTGTTTTTTAGCTCTGTTGAAATTATCTTTTCTTATGCATGTACTCTTGTAATGCATCTTTCCGTTAGCTTGTTTTTACTATGCTAATTATTTTATTGTAAATGCATTACACTATACTACAGCGAAGGGACCTATATCAACTCTGGAATGCAAGGTGGAATTGAAAGATGTCTTTGTTGTAGCTGTGCAATAATCCGAAAATGCGGTGTTTAAACAATACTTCTTCAAATAAGCTTATAAATGTTACAGATAGAAATCGTTCTTCTACCTATGTAGTGCCGCTGAAATTTGCTACTAATAGCACCGCTTATTTGAATCTTGAAATTTAATGTGTTATTTGTAGAAATCTTTCTCCGGACTATGTAAAATTAGCGAAATATTATGGCTAACATATACTACGGCGAATGGACCTATATCAACTCTGGAATTCAAGGCGGAATTGATATAAGTCTATCTTGTAGCTGTGTAATAATCCGAAAATGCGGTATTTAAACAGTACTTCTTCGAATAAACTTATAAATGTTACATATAGAAATTGTTCTGGTACCTTTGTAGTGCCGCTGAATGTGCTAAGTAAATAGCATCCCTTATTTGGATTTTGAAATTCAATGTGTTATTTGCAGAAATCGTTCTCCGGACTATGCAAAATTAGCGAAATATGATGGTTAGCTTAAACTACGGCGAATGGACCTATATTAACTGTGGAATTCAAGGCGGAATTGATAAAAGTCTTTCTTGTAGCTGTGTAGTAATCCGAAAATGCGGAATTTAAACAGCGCTTCTTCGAATAAACTTATAAATGTTACATATAGAAATTGTTCTGGTACCTATGTAGTGCCGCTGAAATTTGCTAACTTAATAGCACCGCTTATTTGGATTTTGAAATTCAATGTGTTATTTGCAGAAATTGTTCTCCGGACTATCCAAAATTAGACAAATATAATGGTTAGCCTAAACTACGGCGAATGCACCTATTTCAAAACTGGAATTCAAGGTGGAATTGATAGAAATCTTTCTTGTAGCTGTGTAATAATCCGAGAATGCGGTCTTTAAACAATACTTCTTCAAATAAACTAATAAATGTTACAGATAGAAATCGTTCTCGTACCTATGTAGGGCCGCATAAATGTTCTAACTAAATAGCACCGCTTATTTGGATCTTGAAATTCAATGTGTTATTTGTAGAAATCTTTCTCCGGACTATGTAAAATTAGCGAAATATGATGGCTAGCCTATGCTACGGCGAATGGACCTATATTAACTCTGGAATTCAAGGTGGAATTGATAAAAGTCTTTCTTGTAGCGGTGTAGTAATCCGAAAATGCGGAATTTAAACAGCACTTCTTCGAATAAACTTATAAATGTTACATATAGAAATTGTTCTGGTACCTATGTAGTGCCGCTGAAATTTGCTAACTTAATAGCACCGCTTATTTGGATTTTGAAATTCAATGTGTTATTTGCAGAAATCGTTCTCCGGACTATCCAAAATTAGACAAATATAATGGTTAGCCTAAACTACGGCGAATGAACCTATTTCAAATCTGGAATTCAAGGTGGAATTGATAGAAATCTTTCTTGTAGCTGTGTAATAATCCGAGAATGCGGTCTTTAAACAATACTTCTTCAAATAAACTAATAAATGTTACAGATAGAAATCGTTCCCGTACCTATGTAGGGCCGCATAAATGTTCTAACTAAATAGCACCGCTTATTTGGATCTTGAAATTCAATGTGTTATTTGTAGAAATCTTTCTCCGGACTATGTCAAATTATCGAAATATTATGGCTAACATATACTATGGCGAATGGACATATATCATCTCTGGAATTCAAGGTGGAATTGAAAGAAGTCTTTGTTGTAGCTGTGCAATAATCCGAAAATGCGGTTTTTAAACAATACTTATAAATATTACAGATAGAAATCGTTCTTGTACCTATGTACTGCTGCTGAAATTTGCTAACTAAATAGCACCGCCTATTAGGATTTATATATTCAAAGTGTTATTTTTAAAAATCTTTCTCCGGACTATGTAAAATTAGCGAAATATGATGGCTAGCCTATGCTACGGCGAATGGACCTATATTACATCTGGAATTCAAGGCGGAATTGATAAAAGTCTTTCTTGTAGCTGTGTAGTAATCCGAAAATGCGGTATTTAAAGAGCACTTCTTCGAATAAACTTATAAATATTACAGACAGAAATCGTTCTTGTACCTATGTAGTGCCGCTGAAATTTGCTAACTTAATAGCACCGCTTATTTGGATTTTGAAATTCAATGTGTTATTTGCAGAAATCGTTCTCCGGACTATCCAAACTTAGAGGAATATGATGGTTAGCCTAAACTACGGCGAATGCACCTATTTCAAATCTGGAATTCCAGGTGGAATTGATAGAAATCTTTCTTGTAGCTGTGTAATAATCCGAGAATGCGGTCTTTAAACAATACTTCTTCAAATAAACTTATACATGTTACAGATAGAAATCGTTCTTGTTACTATGTAGGGCCGCTGAAATGTGCTAGGTAAATAGCACCGCTTATTTGGATTTTGAAATTCAATGTGGTATTTGCAGAAATCGTTCTCCGGACTATGCAAAATTAGCGAGATATGATGGCTAGCCTATACTACGGCGAATGCACCTATATCAACTCTGGAATTCAAGGCGGAATTGATATAAGTCTTTCTTGTAGCTGTGTGATAATCCGAAAATGCGGTCTTTAAACAATACTTCTTTAAATAAACTTATAAATATTATAGATAGAAATCGTTTTTGTACCTATGTAGTGCCGCTGAAATTTGCTACTAAATAGCACCGCTTATTTGAATCTTGAAATTCAATGTGTTTTTTGCAGAAATCTTTCTCCGGACTATGTAAAATTAGCCAAATATGTTGGCTAGCATATACTAAGGCGAATGGACCTATATCAAATCTGGACTTCAAGGTGGAATTGAAAGAAACCTTTCTAGTAGCTGTGTAATTATCCAAAAGTGCGGTCTTTAAACTATACTTCTTCAAATAAACTTATAACTGTTACAGATAGAAATCGTTCTTGTTACTATGTAGGGCCGCATAAATGTTCTAACTAAATAGCACCGCTTATTTGGATCTTGAAATTCAATGTGTTATTTGTAGAAATCTTTCTCCGGACTATGTCAAATTAGCGAAATATTATGGCTAACATATACTATGGCGAATGGACATATATCAACTCTGGAATTCAAGGTGGAATTGAAAGAAGTCTTTGTTGTAGCTGTGCAATAATCCGAAAATGCGGTTTTTAAACAATACTTATAAATATTACAGATAGAAATCGTTCTTGTACCTATGTACTGCCGCTGAAATTTGCCAACTAAATAGCACCGCCTATTTGGATTTATATATTCAAAGTGTTATTTTTAAAAATCTTTCTCCGGACTATGTAAAATTAGCGAAATATGATGGCTAGCCTATGCTACGGCGAATGGACCTATATTACCTCTGGAATTCAAGGCGAAATTGATAGAAATCTTTCTTGTAGCTGTGTAATAATCCTAAAATGCGGTCTTTAAACAATACTTCTTCAAATAAACTTATAAATGTTACAGATAGAAAACGTTCTGCTACCTATGTAGTGCCGCTGAAATATGCTAACTAAATAGTACCGCTTATTTGGATTTTGAAACTCAATGTGTTATTTGTAGATATCTTTCTTCGACTATGTAAAATTTGCGAAATATGATGGCTAGCCTATACTACGGTGAAAGGAACTATATCAAATCTGGAATTCAAGGTGGAATTGACAGAAGTCTTTCTTGTAGCTGTGTAATAATCCGAAAATGCGGTCTTTAAACAATACTTCTTTAAATAAACTTATTAATGTTACAGACAGAAATCGTTCTGGTACCTATGTAGTGCCGCTGAAATATGCTAACTAAATAGTACCGCTTATTTGGATTTTGAAACTCAATGTGTTATTTGTAGATATCTTTCTCCGGACTATGCAAAATTAGCGAGATATGATGGCTAGCCTATACTACGGCGAATGGACCTATATCAACTCTCGAATTCAAGGCGGAATTGATATAAGTCTTTCTTGTAGCTGTGTAATAATCCGAAAATGCGGTCTTTAAACAATACTTCTTTGAATAAGCTTATAAATGTTACAGACAGAAATCGTTCTTCTACCTATGTAGTGCCGCTGAAATTGGCTAACTAAATAGCACCGCCTATTTGGATTTAGATATTCAATGTGTTATTAGTAGAAATCTTTCTCCGGAATATGTAAAATTCGCGAAATATTATGGCTAACATATACTACGGCGAATGGACCTATATCAACTCTGGAATTCAAGGTGGAATTGCCAGAAGTCTTTCTTGTAGCTGTGTAATAATCCGAAGATGCGGTGTTTAAATAATACTTGGTCAAATAAACTTATAAATATTACAGACAGAAATCGTTTTTGTACCTATGTAGTGCCGCTGAAATGTGCTAAGTAAATAGCACCGCTTATTTGGATTTTGAAATTCAATGTGTTATTTGGAGAAATCTTTCTCCGGACTATGCAAAATTAGCGAGATATGATGGCTAGCCTATACTACGGCGAATGGACCTATATCAACTCTCGAATTCAAGGCGGAATTGATATAAGTCTTTCTTGTAGCTGTGTAATAATCCGAAAATGCGGTCTTTAAACAATACTTCTTCGAATAAACTTATAAATGTTACATATAGAAATTGTTCTGGTACCTATGTAGTGCCGCTGAAATGTGTTAACTAAATAGCAACGCTTATTTGGATATTGAAATTCAATGTGTTATTTGCAGAAATCGTTCTCCGGACTATGCAAAATTAGCGAAATATGATGGTTAGCCTAAACTACGGCGAATGCACCTATTTCTAATCTGGAATTCAAGGTGGAATTGATAGAAATCTTTCTTGTAGCTGTCTAATAATCCTAAAATGCGGTCTTTAAACAATACTTCTTCAAATAAACTTATAAATGTTACAGATAGAAATCGTTCTGCTACCTATGTAGTGTCGCTGAAATATGCTAACTAAATAGTACCGCTTATTTGGATTTTGAAACTCAATGTGCTATTTGTAGATATCTTTCTTCGACTATGTAAAATTTGCGAAATATGATGGCTAGCCTATACTACGGTGAATGGAACTATATCAAATCTGGAATTCAAGGTGGAATTGATAGAAGTCTTTCTTGTAGCTGTGTAATAATCCGAAAATGCGGTCTTTAAACAATACTTCTTTAAATAAACTTATAAATGTTATAGACAGAAATCGTTCTGGTACCTATGTATTGCCGCTGAAATATGCTAACTAAATAGTACCGCTTATTTGGATTTTGAAATTCAATCTGTTATTTGTAGAAATCTTTTTCCGGACTATGTAAATTTAGCGAAATATGATGGCTAGCTTATACTACGGCGAACGGATCTATATCAAATCTGGAATTCAAGGTGGAATTGATAGAAGTCTTTCTTGTAGCTGTGTAATAATCCGAAAATGCGGTCTTTAAACAATACTTCCTTAAATAAACTTATAAATGTTACAGATAGAAATCGTTCTGGTACCTATGTATACAAATTTTGGGACTGATCCCCGTTTTTTTGTTACATCTTGTGCTATTTACATAAGAAAAATTGGGATAGTGGGCTGAAAAAGCAAACTGTCCTATGTGACATTTGCAAAAGGTTATGGCATTATGGGATATAAATAAATAGCAGGCTTCGCTTTAAATAAGTGGGGAAATTCGCAGTAAATAAATAGCAAGAAACCACTCACCATAGAGCAGAATATGCTTTGTAATGATCCTAAACAAAAGGCTTGGATAGTTATAATTAATAGCATAATTTGCCATATGAACAGCAAATTACTTGATATTATTTAGCACTAGCTTTTATAGGTTGTTACTGTTCCAGCTATTTTAAGATGCAATGTTAACTATAAATTTAAGAAGTTTTGCTGTTAGAAAATGGCATAATTTGCCATATGAATAGCAAATTATTTGATATTATTTAGCACTAGCTCTTTTGGGTTGTTACCGTTCCAGCTATTTTAAGAAGCAATGTTAACCATAAATTTAAGAAGCTCTGCTGTTAGAAAATGGCGTAATTTGCCATATGAATAGCAAATTATTTGATATTATTTAGCACTAGCTCTTTTGGGTTGTTACCGTTCCAGCTATTTTAAGAAGCAATGTTAACCATAAATTTAAGAAGTTCTGCTGTTAGAAAATGGCATAATTTGCCATATGAATAGCAAATTATTTGATATTATTTAGCACTAGCTCTTTTGGGTTGTTACCGTTCCAGCTATTTTAAGAAGCAATGTTAACCATAAATTTAAGAAGTTCTGCTGTTAGAAAATGCATTTATTGCTATTATG